>NCTC01003629.1:0-68796 GCA_002319775.1 Fagopyrum tataricum | reverse complement strand
GGACGGCTCAGCAAATACATCTATATAATCACAGACAACTAGAATATCCTCTAATGTTGGACTCTCCCCCTCCTTCATGGCATAACACCAGAAGGCCTCGCAACCCTGTGCAATCAATCTAGCTGCCCGCATCGCACTGATAATCATGCCTACCTTTCCAAGGTCCCATCCTCGGAAAACCTCTATCTGGCCTAACTCGGTAGAGAGGGTAACAGTCCTCCTACCTACATCTAAGACTGTAGAATGTCTATCCATCCAATCCATACCTAGAATGACTTCTTCATGCTCTAATGGCATGACAAAGAAGTCAACTAGTAACACACGGGTCCCTACAGAAATGGGACAACCGTGAATCTCACGGGTACCTCTGACCCTACCACCGTCGGGTAACCCTATAAGAAATAAAAGAGTGCGTAGCACCAGTATCAAATAAAACTCTAACAGGTAAACCATGGATCAGAATGGTACCTGTAGCAGTAGGTGCAGCTGGCTCCTCTGCACTCCTCACCTCAAAAACTCGGCCCTGTGGGCCTCGGGTATCAGTGGTGCTCCCACCACGACCTCTGCCTCTACTCGGCCCAAGAGCAGATCACTGAGTCGTAGGGCGATCTAGGACCCTTTGCTATCCCTGAATCTGCTGCTGCTGAGGTGGCCTCTGCCCACCTCCCGCTGCACTAGCAGGAGAAGAACCCTGTTGAGAGGCAGCTCCGCCCTGTCGGCAGTAAACAGCTCTGTGACCCTGCCTACCACAGGTGTAGCAAGTCACTAGTGGTCTCGTGCACTCTGGCCTCATATGCCCTGGATCGCCGCAGTTAAAACATTGCCGTCCCTTATCTACAACCGGTGCAGATGAAGGCTGACTCTGGCGTCTCGGGCCTCGCCCGGTACTAACGGGTCCACCAGTACCACTGGTCTGCCCAGTGCGCTGCCTCTTCTCAGACCCTCCGGTCTGAGAAGCTCTCCTTTGTCTAGCTCGCTCCCTCTCATAGTCAGAACCTCTGTCCTGATAATCAACCAAGGTCTCACAGTGAAACCCTGTCATGTAAGTCCGGGTAGCATCCCTCAGTCATCGGGAAAACAGATATACGTGCTGATCTGCAGGAGGTGCAGCTGGACCCAGCAATGCCAGCTCCTCCTGGAACCTCCTGATAGCCTCGGAGACTGGTACATCCTCAAATCCAGCCTCCACGAAATCCCGCAGTTTCTCCCTCCTCAGCGAGGCAGGGCAGAAACGCTCTCTGATCATAGTCTTCATCTCCTCATAACTGGTAACCTGTACTCGTACAAATCTCCACCAGTGTTGTGCTAAGTCTTTGAACAAACTCTACACCAACTCGATTTGTCTGTCAGCAGGACACCTAATGGACTCCAGAGCCGAGTCCACATGTCCAATCCAGAGCTCCACCTCTAACCCCACCTTCCCAGTGAAAGGGGGTACATCCATCTGATGAAAAGCCTTCAACCAAGTGTCTAGTCTAGGCCCTCTATACTCCTCCTGAACCTGAGGAATCTCAACAGCATGTGCCTGTGCAACTGGCACCTGAGTCACCCCATGGGACCTCTCAGATGGTCCCTCTTGTGCTCGCAGGTCTGGGGCACGCCTACCGGCTCTGGCAGCCTCCTCAACGCGTCTGATATACGCATGGAACTCTGATATACCCATAGAGACGCGATTAGAATCATCAGACTGGACTCTTTGTGGTCCCTGTCTCCCAGCTGCCCCCGTTCCCAGTCTCAGGAACGACGCTCTCAGCAACATCCTCAAGAACCTCTTCCGCTGCGCGTGGATCAACAGCGGGAATCCTACCTCGTCCTCTACCTAGAGGTCTACCTCTACCTCGTCCAGCTGCAGGTAAGGCTCTAGTCTGAACCATCTGCAGAGGACATAAACCTAACTTAGAAGGCTATATATATGCCGTATGTATAGATATATATCACACCACTCACAACAGAATATATATATATATCTATACTGTCGAGGTCTTTAGAGGGGCGATGGCTCACGTACACGGTATCCCAAAACATTTTGTACTCATTTCAAACAAAAAACCTTTTGAAAAGTCAGACCCCTTTTGGGTTCTGTTTATTTATCTATTCGACCTTTATCGCAGATTACGAGTGCCATTATTGTCAACCTGTGCTCTGATACCAACTTTGTAACACCCCAAACTATAGGACTCGAGGTGCTACTGGGCTAGGATCTCACAATGGATCCTGACCCTAGCTTGACAACAAGTTCACTGAATCTTACAACAATGAACTGATAGATTAAAACAAAACATAAAACTGATGTGTGTATATATACATATCAAAAGGTAATACAGAGTACTGCTGAGTACAAAGTCAAAACATAAATCCGTACAACGTAAATAACCCAAATCCCACGATAACGCCCAGTGTACGGAACCCTCAGCATATCACCCCTCCGGATCACTCTACAGCTCTCCTAACCTGCAAAGGATCTACAACACGGTATCAAACCGTTAGCTAACCATACACATATATAAGAAGATGCTAGAGCACAAACACACATCAGAAATTATAACATATCAACATGGTTTCAAACATTTACCCGGTTTATTATCTTTAATAAGTCCAATCACTTAAATAATATATCTACATATGAAAATATGTGACACGAGGTATATATATATATAACCCTTGCCTCTGCGTGCAATAGCTAGCTGAAGTGGTATCAGCGCACCTTCCCGTATACCATGAGGAGTGGCCAGTGCCCTTCCCGTATACCAGATCTAACTAGCTTACAGAGAACTTCCCAGACTCCACTACGGGATGAAAGGTAAGTTGTCACAGCCACTATAATGGGCGGTCAATATAACATAGGTCGGTAATGAACCATATCGCATGCTATAAAGCATAGAACAAACACCACTCATGCATATATCCAATATAAGGATGGTAGCTAAGTAAGTCCTATGGACTTACCTCAACCTCATAAGTAGTATCACTACGATCAGCTCTCACTCAGGTCCACTCCAAACTGGAGGACAACACGGCCTATACAAGGCATACATATATATATCAAACTCCTATCACACAAAGGGGTCACACCTAGACCCAAGGGATCCATAAGGATCATGTCCAACTCGTAAACCTCAAAGCCGTAACCGGCATATCTATATCATACTCATCAATATCCGATACCTAGCATGGTACTAAGTCCCTCATACTAGGAAAGGAAAGGAGCTACCCAACTATAGGTAGTCCCGGGACAAGACGCATCTGCGTGATCAAGGGACGCAGGGGCGGAATAGACAACCCGCAGGCGCGGCAGGGAGCAACCGCATGCGCGGTGACAAGGGACGCAGGCAACGCAGGCAAGGCGCGGGCACGACGCGGGTGCGATGGCACAACGTCCGCAGGGGCGTCTTCCGGGCGCGGGGGCGGCGACGATGCAGAAAGCGATCTCGCGGCTTCTCTTCGGCTCTTCACGTGATCAAATCATTCTTCTCTCATCCAAAGTTATACACATGTATATACATACACAAACCACATCAACATACATCTATACATGCATCTAATCCTAAGCTAAGGAGGAGGAACAAGAAAGAAGGAAGAGAAAGAAGGATGAAGAAGCAAGGAAATCACCACTACTGATGGTCTAGGCAAGACAAGATCACAACCACTATCTCAGCTGGCATCACAAGCTCAGCAAAAATGCACACCATCAACCTTAACAAGGCCACAACACAAAAATCTCTTCTAAACCCAAAGGAAAACAAGAACAAGATCAAGATGAAGGAAGGAGAAGCAAGGAGGACGTGAAAGGCTGGATTGGAAATGAGAGGTGAAGTGAAACCCTTGCTCAGCAAGGTAAGAAGTAAGGGAAAAGAGTAAAGCACGAGTAAACCGGTCAACAAAACCGGCTGCAGCCGCAAGAAACCGCGGGGGCGGTTCCCTGGGCGCGGGAACGGAAAGCCGCAGGGGCGGCAGACATGCCCGCGGGTGCGGCAAGGCCAATCTCGGCCAAAGTCAATCTCGGCTAAGGACAAAACTCGGTCCGAAAGACTAAGGCTCTTACATGCATTACCAATTAGTAGTCGAAAAGGGGGAAGACGATGAGTGTCGGAGAAGAACGATTTTGTCGAACAAAGATGATGTCGAACAAAGACGATGTCGAGAGTGAAGGAGAGAGTGAGCGAGAAGGAGGAAAGACGTTGTGGAGAAGGAGAGAATCAAGCGTGAGGAAAAGAAGTTGTGGAGAAGTTGTGTTTAAGCGAAACGAAGACGATGGAGGAAAACTACCTTGAATATCCCACAATAAAAAATTTATTGTTATTAAAAAATGGAAGGGGCACATTTGGTACCGGGATTACAAAAATAGTCCTTTAGGCCCATTTTTCTCATGGATAATGGGCTTTGTCATTTTTTTATAAAATACATTTAAAGTAAATACAATAAATTGATCATTAATTTTAAAAAAGTAGATGATACTTAATATATATCAATTTATTTTACGTTATAATTTTTATATATTCAAAACATCCGATTTGTTGAAATGTAAAAAGTAAATAACAATCATATATCTTGTTTTATAATAACTTGGCTTAAAAAATCTCTATAATGTAAATTTCTAACACACAGATAGAGTATATTGTTAAATATAGAAAGTTAATTTTTATATCATAATATTTTGTTACATATCAAATCATACGTTTAATTTAAGAAAGTAAATAAAAAAATGGAAATAGTTGACTTAAATATAAATAAGATATGTGACAAAATCTAACGTGGCTTATTGTGATAGTGACATATGGCAAAATTTTAGGTGACTTATGGTTATGACATTTGGCAAAATTCAACGTGGATTAATGAGACGATGACACGTGTGTTTATACACTTCTATTTTAGTATTATACAGTAGATGATTCGTACTTCCATAGTCAATATCAAAGTATCAAACAAAGAAAGTGACTGCAAATACAAGAGCAAACAGAAAAAAATGGAGAGAATACAACCATATTAAAGGCGTACGTCCTATTATACATAGAGTCACATTATCGACTATCACAAAGGTAGCTTGCAAACTTATCAAAGTGATGTATTATTTATGATGAGCATATCATAATATCAAAGCATCCATCCATGAGCGAACGAGTTCACATTTTGGCTCGACGATGGCACGTCGTGCTCTGCTCCTATATTATTCATTTGGTTCGAGTTCAATGGAGTGTACCTACACCATCAATTGGAAGAAACCTTCGGATTGAGACGGCATACGGCTAAATGGAATATTATTGTGTGATTGTTCATGACTGCTTGCTGTTTCCCACGACAGTGTTAAGGGCAATTGTGCATTGCTTTCTTCTAACTACAATTCATCAGTAAATAAGACACCTTAGACCATTAACCACCTTCTCTAGTGTAAATCTGCTAAATTACCTTCTTCATCAACTCTCTGTTTGTTTGAAGGAGTGATTGTTCCTGCAATTAAAACAGACACAACATGATATAGCTTTCCAGTACAAGAATGCTTACTAACACTGCTTTGAATCCTATTTAACTATCGTTTTTATGAGTACAAATATTGTATAAAACACAGTTTTTATGAGTACAAGGTTTCTCTTAATCTATTATCTAAATTTTTTTAAAATGACACTAAAATTAAACTTGATAAAATCAAAATCATAAAACGACATTTGGTGATGATTGCTACATACCCGTTTTTGTAGATCACCAAGCTGATCAAGCATGTACTGTGTCTGCACAACATAGGAGTTGATAAAGTATTTAATTTATCATCTTCTGAATTGATTGCGAAACGGCAAGTCATATGTACCTTGGTAGTCCTGATTTGCTTCAGTGATGACTCGAGCTGTTGTTCAAGTAGCTCCAGCTCCTTTGAGCTCAAGGGACCCAAATCTTCCCCAAGCAAGTTTCTGGAATTTAACACAACCTCAAATTCAATCTCAGGAACAACAAAGCTCCAATAGCAATGTGACCCTATGTCATTTTTACTTACCTCTGGGATTTCTGCAAGACTTCAACTCTAGCCTTCAGCTTCAAATACTCCTGGTAGCTACTCTGAATTCGCATAATTCGTATTCAAGCAATTGCATGCCAGGCGAGACGTAGTTACAAAATATATGCTATAAACATGATTATGTATAAATTCAAATTACGACAGGGAGTACCTGATTGTCACTGAAAGGTCTGGTGGGTTCCATGGCACCATAGCTATGCTTCTGATACTTTTCAATTGTCTTAATCATACTGCAGGTTTCATAATTAATAACATGATCAAATTCCTTTTAGTGTAAACCCTAAATCTCTTAGTAGATATCCCCTTTGTGAAATTCAATACTTAGAGAAGAGAAAGAAGATAGCTTGCAAGACCTAAGCGTAAACCCTAATTCATTGTTACATAACACCTTAATTAGTAGAAATACAAATGATCAACATATACAAAATTCCCAACAAGTTTTATGGAAATTAATCAACAATCTCCAGCAGCATGGTTAAGGAAGATCAACTCGTTCGATCTATCTGCAATTACATAGCAACATCAACAAGCACAATATCACATACTACATTATAAGCATTTTTAAGATAGCATAGAAAAAATTAAGAGTAGCAATTAGGTACAAAGAAAAAGGAACTATGTTTAGATTAGCTTATTATTGGGATGAAATTTGTTCTTGATTTTCATTTAGTTAAACTGGCCGGATTGATCTATAGACTTGTTCTTTGTATCACATTCCTTATAACTTGTTTAATCTCAGGAGTCAAGCTAGCGTACAATGAAAAGATATCTTATAGAAAATGCATATGTTCAGGCAATAAAACATCTTATTACCACTTGATCTAACCATACATACAAAACATATCCTAGATACTAAGACACACAAAAGAAAATTCTCACTTTTTCACGATTATGTAACGGATATAAGTATAAGAATGATATGGATATATAAGCGAGGAGCAAGACCTTATACACCAAAATTGATCATCAAACTGGATCAGAACACACCCCTTTGATTTAGGTATCTACTGATAAAAGTATTGATCCAAAGCCAAACAAAGCTAACAACTTCACAAGAAAAGATGTTATGAAAGTCATCATACTTATTGAACCTTTGAAACTGGACTTATGCAAATGAATAATGTTCAAGCTTCTCATGGACACTGCACTTTTTAGTCCTAGCTATATCAAAGAAAATTACAATCACCTCTTGGCGTCTAAACTTATTCGCATATAAGAAATCAGAGGTCAGTAACACAAGCTGATTCAAGATAATTTGACAGCATTATTATCAAATTATGCAATCTTCCATTTAACTATCCCTTTTAGATCAAATCAATCATGCCTTGAAATTGACATACGCAATTAAAAACAAATTAAGTCGTTAATCTGTACTATGCTATTAATAGATAGAAAGTTTTTATGTTCAATAAAAATTGGAATAGGAAGATAGCTCTGAAGACCATGCTGTAAGCTAGATTCTTATTTAGCTAGGACATTATGTACTATGACACAAACAATCACATATATATTGCTTCAATATTACACCCTCCAATCAAGTTTGACTTTAAATTTTGATAAGTATATAGACATTTTACATTTTCTCGATTACAAGTTACTAGTAATTTTTTTACTTTTTAGTTGTCATTGAATGGTTGCGAAGGGTTGTGGGGATTAAATAGTGGTAAAATGAATGGAGAAAATAAATACAAAATATATTATTTTGTTAGGTAATATATTTATTAAAAATTGTGCTTGAACTTAGATAATATATTTCACAATGAAAAATACTAGTTTATGAAAAGAACTTAAAAACAAATATATAAATACCTGTAAGAAAACACAATTTTGAAACATAATAATAATGATTATTGTGTATGCAAGTGTGTACATCCTCTCCAGATGAAAACTTAGCAGCATTGGAACTCAAAGGGCAGCCTTTCTCTCTCCCTTAATTCTCCTAAATTCAATTGAATCGGAACTATTAAAAGCAATCAGAAGGCTCACCTCCTGATCTGCAACAAACATCACGTCTCTGAAAATTTAAAATCAAATCTCAACAGTGACTGGTCTATAGTGTTCTTGTCCTTTACCCAACATTCCTCAGTTTTCTTTTTCTTTGATCTATATAAAATGTCCATCCTCATCAAAATTAATGTCAAAAAAAAAAAACTAGATCCAAAATGCCCTAATTCAGTGAAAGCCCCAGTCACCTTCTTGCTAATTTCAACCCCCTCTTTTTTTTTTTACTCAGAACCATGACTTTGAAAAGATAGTAAAAATTCAAAGCATATCCATGAAAAAACTCAAAAAATTATTCTAAATCAAAATCAAGATCTGGGGAATTTTAGTAGAAGAAATCCCCAAATCAAGGGATTTATACTTTATGTGCCAAAAAAAACAAGCTAGGGTTTCATGTATGATAAGAGATAGAGAAAGGAATTGAAGAAATTCCAAGATAGATCGAAAAGAGTTATATAGCAAGATGAGATGATATGTTACTATTACCTATTGATGCTGCTGAATTCATAGAGCTTTCCCCTGCTAGAGAAGATAATAAGGGCAACTTCAGCATCACAAAGAACAGAAAGTTCATAAGCTTTCTTGAGCAGTCCATTTCTCCTCTTTGCAAATGTCACCTGCCTGTTGATCTTGTTCTCTATCCTCTTCAGCTCAACCCTCCCTCTTCCCATTATATTACTCCTTTTTTTCCTCTTTAATTTCAAAAGAAACAACAAAAAAAGGGTTATTTTTTTCTGTATTGCCCAAAACTTGCTGCCTTCTTTCTTTGGCAAAGTGTTAGGTCTCCTTTTTAAGGGTTTTCTGTCTTAGACTACCATTACTAAGAGAGAAAGAGGGAAGATGGAGGGAGAACACTCAAGGAAAATGGAAACCCTGGGAAGATCACCTCTTATCTTATCACTTCCTTATACATCCCTTTATAACCTCTTCAGTTTGGCCCTCTTTCTTCATTTACCAACCCTAAAAAATATAAATTAGACAATAGAATATAAAAAAGGATGCTCATTTAGGTGGTTAGATACTAATATCGGTTAGTAGGATTTTTCTTTCTTTTTGTTGAAATAAATATAACTCTAAGGAAGATACCTTGTAGTGTCTACTGGATGTTAGCTCTAACCTTAAAAAGGATCATTCCTGGTCTTTGTGGTGACACGTGTCGGTGGTAGATTAGTTGCTGTTGCCCTTATGTTACGTCTGCTGCTCTGGACTTGTATGGCACCTGTACGTACTGATCAACCCAGCTTTCTCCAAAATTATTATTTGACTTTGTTATTTCTTAATATGACACATCAAGTATTTAAGTAATAAAAAATTGTTAATTTCATATTGCAGTTAAATATCTACAAATTCAAACCTAATTTGCAAGTTTGAGTATCTCGCGACCATAGCGGAGTATATGGTACTTTATGAATAAAATTATATTTAATAATAAATTAATTAGACCTCATAAAAAAGTTATTGTTTTTATCCAAAACCAAATCCATAACAGAAAAACTAAAATGATTACGATATTAAAAAACAACAAAAGAATACTAACGCGACAACAAGGAAAAAAAACACAACATTAAATTGGATAAATCTAAACCGGACACTCTAAAGTTTGTGGAATTGTCCGTGCAATATCGAGGTGATTATTTCCGACACCAGGCTGAATCTTTATTTTTTTGACGAAATCCAAATCATGTATGTTTTCAGAGAAATCAACTGTGTTGTTGACAGATTAACACACCTAAAAATTTCTACCTTCAAAGTCAATTGTTTTGGTGATCCCGAACTTCGTTTTGTTAGCCTCCAAAATTAAGCAAACAAGGGTAGATAAGACTGTATTCTTGTTAAATTATGTGATGATCTCGTAAAATTCACAAAATTACATGTTTGCGTTGTGTCTCTAATCTCTAAAAATGAAGTTTATATCAACAAAAATCTTTGATAGGTATGATTTAAAAGTCTTGTCGATCATCTCAAACTCTTAGAAAGGCTGCAAGTTCGCGCGTGAGGCTGAAAAGTGATGAATTTGGTGCATGACTTAAATACTGCCGGAAAGTAAGAACTTGGCCTTCTGGGTTATGTGTTTGCACCCTAAACATTCCCAGATACCTTTCTCCTACAACTACCCTACCTCTCCTACCTACTTGAGATTATGAAAATAAGTAAATGCCAAAAAACAACCCTCAAATATCATAATTTACACAATACGACCATTTACATACGTACCCCATATATATATATATATATATATATATATATATATATATATATATATATATATATAATACCTGAAATTCAATAACCGAATTTTTATACATAAAATTGAATTCGCAAAACACATAGACCTATTTACCTATCTATATAAAATGCATGTTTCATTTTCATCCAATTTATCCTTCAAAGAAACAATATAAATTGGTTATTGCAAACTTGAAAGACATACCACAGTAGCCGATTTGAATTAGGTATGTCCTAATGAGGGTGATCAAGAGATCTTTGTTGGGAATTTTCCCCATGTATACTTGAACTTGCTTTACACGATTTTCTATGAGTGACAAGGAGCGCCATTTCAAAAAATAAATAATAAAATAAAATCTGATTACAGTCGTTATCAGCTGAAAATTTTAAAAGGTGATTATTCGTGTTTAATATGTTAAATACTTATACATAATATGGTCAAGACATTGCATTTTTATGCGATGGTATTGCATTATACATCATATTATGTTTGAGTATTTAACATAATATGGTCAAGACATTGCATTTTTATGCGATGGTATTTCATTATACATCATATTATGTTTGCATTCAAATAACGTGAATCATGCCTCTCTTATGTTATTCTTGTAAGTATATATTATAAGAGAATATACATGATTTTATATCAATATAGTATATTTATTGAATTATTTTTAACTAATTAGGATATATATAGTTTCTTTATTTATACCAAATCCCATAGAATCAGTCATATGATACGTTTATGTGAAGTATATATATTCTCTGTACTATGTTAATATAAAATAAAAAAATATTACTTTTTTTGTTAAACTCTTTCGTATATGACAATTGGTATTCCTAAATAATATAATAATTTACGTATTTACCCATCAATGATTATTCAGGCTCAACATTCATCATATGATTGACCATAAACTTACGACGTTCCCTGGCATATAAACTATCCCAAATGTTGACCATTCATAACTATCAAAGTCACGGAATAAGTTGCTTTGTTAAAAAATTCACGACCGAAAAAATGTAACTTATATTTAACAAAAAATAAATTATAATGTAACAAAGAAATTAAATTCAAAGTGGAAAACTGAACACATGGTCATAGATTGGTCGAATTGGTGAAAGTGTTCCAGAATGAAACCTATCCAAAATATCGCACAAAGTTTCCAAATAAAGTCGGTATATGTTTGATTGAAATAGTAGTGTTACGTATTCTCATTCGATATGTTCCCAAGAACAAATATTCTCACTAATTAATACTAAAATGTATTTAATTTTCTCTGATTATGAATTAGCAAGGCATTAATTGCCTAAATTGGCTTTTCTAAAATTGGAATTATAGGTCTATCTTGTTGTAGGCTAAACTGCGTGCATTCTTCGCACGATCACTACTACGCCATGTTATCGGCTTAGAGGGAGGTTTGACTTGACCATACTATTCGTGTATATAAACTCTTTTGCTATATATACGTACTCTGGGTGTTGTCTACCTAATACTAATGCATATCATACGTGAAAATGTTACTTTCTTTTAGCATTTACAGTTATAATTTATACACGTACGCAGACAAGTGTGTATATATATAAATAAAAACCTTTTTTTTTAATTTTTTTATAATACACGGTAAGCAATTAGGAAAAATCATCTCCTCGAGACTCTTCGTCCTAGGGCATCCTTACGGATGAGCTCCTCAACTCTCGGAACGGACGAGTTGGGCGCCAATCGGTCATCATGACCCAACTCGACTAGCAAATCAGTCACCGCATTGACCTCTCTGAAGACATGTCTAATTTTGACCTGAGAAAAACAAACAAAAATATTAGACACATCCGACAAAAAGAGATCGAGATCCCAAGGTGGTTTCCAAATTCGTTTTACCGAATTAATAATCGCCAGGCAATCTCCTTCGATTTCAATATTTCCGATCCCCAAATCATAAGCCTTAACCAGTCCTTCTCTAAGCGCACATGCTTCGGCATGCAGGGCCGATATGTTACCACACCGCCCAAAGCCTAGAGAGACCGTCAAAGCATTGTGATTACGAAGGATAAAACCGTAAGTAGAATTTCCAGATTCGTCTTTCGAACCATCAAAGTTGAGTTTAATATAGTCCTTTTCAGGTCTGGTCTAGCAGATATTTTTCGTTTTTCTTCTTTGTTTATTCGCCTTATCTTTCAGCTCCTTAGGTTTTTTATTAACTAGTTGCCATTATTTGATCTAATTCCGGACCATCAGATCAATGTTCTGGGATTCTTTCTTACTAAAACTTTTTTGGTTTCTGTTAGTCCGGATATTCCACCATATCATAATTAAGAAGATAAGATCATTTACCGAGAGGACGCTTCTTAACCAATTGATTTTTTCAATGATCTTAACATTCAAAACACTGGCCTCCGAAACCGCACCCTTAATTATGCGGCAAGCAGTAGAGTCCAAGAGGAACTGACACTCGAAGAAAAGATGTTCAGCAGATTCGACAGGGTTGTTACAAAAGAAGCAAGCCAAAGGGATTAGAAACTTTTGTTTATCTAAATTTTCCTTTGTTGGGAGACCATTGATAGAAAGCTTTCATAGGAAGTTCTTGACTTTGGGAAGTAAATCCAGATCCCAAATCCAGTCGTTCTCGTTAGTCGGGAGGTTTGTGCTTTCGTAAATAAAATTAAAAGCTGACTTCGTCGTGAAATTCCCGCATTCCGAAGGAGCCCAATATAGTCGATCCTGAATAAAGGATTTGGGTAATTGGTATGATTTGATTGATTCTAGAATTCTAGGTGGTAACTGACTTCCTAATTCTTCCTCAATTTTCCTATGATTCCAACAATTTTCATTTATGAATTGTTTGACGACGTCATCATTAGGGGTAAAATTAGGGTTAGTGCACAAATAACTTAGCGGTTTACTTTCAAGCCAACAATCCTTCCAAAACTTCACAGTATAACCATCGCCAACCCGCCATCTGAAGCCGCGATAGAATTCGGCTCTAAGATTCATAAGTTTCTTCCACTGCCAAGAAGTGTTCTGCTTTGTCTTATAATTCCAAAGGATAGAACCTTTCAGGTATTTTTCCTCCACTATTTTGACCCAGATATTATTCGGTTCATTTAGAATTTTCCAAAGTAATTTCATCTGGAGTGCTTTGTTCATATCCTCAGTCTTCCTAATTCCAACACCCTCAAATTTCCTTGGTCTGCAAATTCTATCCCAGCTGATGAGTGGGTGGAAATTAGGTCCTTTGTTCCAGAAAAAGTTCCTATTAATTTTATCTAATTCTTTATGAATATTGGCTGGCAACATGAAGCTTTGCATGATAAAATTTGGTTTAGCATTCAGATTGGTTTTCATTAGGGTTGTTCTACCTTCTTGAGAAAGAGAAGAAGCCTTCCACTTCGTAAGCTGTAGTTTGGATTTCGTAATCACGTCTTCAAAGACGCTTTTATTTACTCTCCCTTTGATAATCGGGCATCCAAGGTATTTTTTCAAACAGTTAGAAATAAAAACCTATTGATGGAGGATATATAGACCTACAGCTATATATTCTTTGGGAATATTTATAATATAAAGAAGGTGGGCGTAGATTTGATACATTCGACTCTTAAGTTTTTAGGATGTGTTTGGAAGTCGGTATATATTAGGAGATGATTTGTTGAGTGCGTGGAAAATGGAAATGTGTTCCACGTCGACAATATGAGGTACGTATAGGGACGGATTTAGGATTAAAAATTTCGGTAGGTTAAATAAAATCATTTTTTTTATATCACGTTGTATTTAGAGTAGAAAAAAAAGTAGTGATAAAACACATTTGAAAGAAGAAGAAAAAAAAGACTTTATAAAAATAATGTTAGTTTTGTCATGCGTTTTAGTAATAAAAATTTTTTTGATAAAATATTATATTTGAGTAATGTAGTATAAATTATACAATTTAAATAGTTTTATAAGTGTGAAACCTTTATGTTATTTTCAATATACTTGATAAAAAAATTATAAATGGTAACTTAAAAATATGGAGAAAATAGTGAGTATTGAAATCTTTAGGTTATTTTCGATTTATATGATAAAAAGTTATAAATGGTAACTTAAAATATGAAAACGATAGTGAGTATTAAAATCATGTTATTTTCAATTTACATGATAAAAATTATAAATGGTAACTTAAAAATATGAAAAAGATAGTGAGGATTATTGAACTCGTGACCAATTGAATATCACTCCCTACTCCCTACTCTATAGTTGGTTCCTACATGATCTTTTCTCTCGTGTGTGTATATATATATATATAGAGAGAGTTAGGATCATGTAGGAACCCCTCTCTCTCTCTTTTTATATAATATATATATATATATATATATATATATATATATATATATATATATATATATATATATATATATATATATATATATATATATATATATATATATATATATATATATATATATATATTTGGTCGGGTTCAAGTGATATCTTTTTTTATAGTAAGGAGTAAGAACCTCTAATAAATGTCAAATTATTCAATAAACGTTCATGATATTGAATCACTGTAAACATTCGTGGGCGGGTTTCAATGGATAAAAATTGAAAATATACACCTTTTGTAAATAAGAAATTATATATGAAAATACAATAACTAGTTTTAATATCTTTAGGAGAGATAAAATATTGTATTATGATTTTGTAACCCTCATTTTTTTGAACGTTAATTATTTTTGTTTATTTTGAAAGTTAATTTTATATTTTGAACGTTATTTTCCCCGCCACTATTAAAGGATTGTTAAATTTTTTGGAACGTTAATTTATTTTTTTATATTTTAAATGTTTATTTTTTACGTTAAAATTTTAATTGTACGTTAATTCTTTCCCTCCACTGTTAGAGGATCATTATTTTTTTTTGAAACGTTAATTTATCATGGAGGATTTTGGAAACTATGCACTTTATTATAGGGAATACAAAATATGCATATTTTTTTTTATAGTGTGTACAATGTATGCACTTTCTCTTTGTACATAGATGAATTTTATTTTAAATTATAGAGAAAAAAAATTGAGGATTTTGAAAACTATGCGCTTTCTATTTGTGAATGAATGATTCCTTTAAATAATCATAGGAAGAAGGAAAAAAAATACAATACCCAACTTTCAATACCTAACATCTCTCATGTACTAAACTTCGGTTACCCAATACTAGTTAGCCGATTTTAATACCCAAAGTTACATATTCAACTTCACTTCAGTTACCCAATATTAGTTACCCGATTTTAATATCCAATGTTACATATCCAACTTCACTTCGGTTACCCAACTTCACTTCGGTTACCCAATATTAGTTACCCGATTTCAATACCCAATTCTACATATCCAACTTCAATTTGGTTACCAAACTTCGGTTACCCAACTTCGGTTATTCAGTATTAGTTACCCAATTTCAATACCCAACGTTACATACCCGACATCACTTTAGTTACCCAACTTCGGTTATCCAATATTAGTTACCCGATTTCAATACCCAATGTTACATATTCAACTTCACTTCGGTTACCCAATATTAGTTACTCCATTTTAATACTCAACGTTAGATAAACAACTTTACTTTGGTTATCCAATATTAGCTACTCGATTTCAATACCCAATGTTACATATCCAACTTCACTTTGGTTATCCAACTTCGGTTATCCAATATTAGTTACTCGATTTCAATACCCAATATTACATACCCAACTTCACTTTGGTTACCCAACTTTGGTTACCCAATATTAGTTACCCGATTTCAATATTCAACGTTACATATTCAACTTTACTTCGATTACCCAATATTAGTTATCCAATTTCAAAAACTTGAACTCCGCTCTCCAATCATCGAGCGTGATTGAACTTATTACTCAAAATGGCCCCTCTTTAGAACATTTGGGTTTGCAATATTTGAACGTGTATAATCTTATTTTCAAATTATGTTACTTACCCAATTTTCTTATCACACTAAGAAAACTACCCACAAATTGACTAATGTCAAGATCTAAAAGCACTTTCTTCCATTGTTTTGCAAAATATAAACCAAACTTCCTGTGTTTTTACAGTTGAAAATAAAATCAACATTTTCAAACCTTCGTATTTGTTTTGTTCTGAAATGCAAAGTCACAACAGTTGTTTTATTTGCTCATTTCATGAAAAAGCTTAAAAGATCAAAACTAAAAATACACAACAACTATACAAGGAAACACCACAGTCACTATGTAACAGGCTGTGTTTGTTGGGCTTTTTAAAAACACTAAGTTTTGTGTTTTTTAGTGTTTTTTGGGTGGGATATGTATTTGTTGAGTTTTGTGATTTGTAAAAACACTAGTACGTGTTTGGTATGAGTTTTGTTTTTATACATAGTGTTATTTATATCAAAAAGACCGTTCAGTCCCTACTTGTCAAATTAATTACATCACTGGTCATATATATCCCGATTGTGCCCTGGTATGCGCCGTTGCTGGTGTAGAGGTTCATCACCGGCGCAAGCTTGTCGTCCAAAACGAATCTGCAGGAAGCTTCTCGTCCAAATCCACTTACACATAAAATAATTCGATGCAATATAAGAAAATATGATTAAAGAAGAGCATTAGTTCTAGACTTCTAGAGCAACAAAGTTATGTCAAAGGCATAATTGCAGTTTATAATTTCCTTGTACCTACAAAAGCAGTTGATTGAAAGAAAAGGAATTATCTACTGAGTTGCGTATGTGTATAGTGTCCTCACCAAGCTGTCCGTGAGGTCAAAGAGTTCTTCATAGAATTCTCTCCCACATAGAAAGCATATACGTAATAGCTATAATTTTGATGTTACTCTGCTGAAAAAGGTGGAAAATCTTGTGCAGAATTTTGACCTGGAAACTGATCCATGGTATCAAATTTTGACTTTTTATGGATAAATCCTCTCATTCAACAAGTATATTGTCAAAGTGCACTCTGTCAATGTAGTCACGTCATCATCCCAAATTAAATGTCAAGTAAAATCATAATATAAATTATTAGAACTTCATATATCCTTAAGATGCATAAAAAATTAAGCCAAGATCTAGTATTATCATTCATAAGCAAAATCCACTGCTAAGCTAGCTTGTTCTTAGAAGTTAGAACAAGTTATTTTTGGAAAATTTCAGTCACAAATGCATGAAGGCCATGACTAAGGATAACACACCAAAAATTGGATTCATCTAGCTTCTACAAGTGCATCTCACCACACCCAGTTTGAAGCACTGACACATAAGGAATTGGTGGAGAAACCCTATCACAAGGAATTGCGAGAAACCCTATCACAAGAAATTGTCGACAAACTGTCACCCAAATCGAAGGCAATCAACACCACTATCACAAGGAATTGCGAGAAACCCTAGAAAATTCAGTCGCGAGATTGTACGAAGAAGAGGTTGACGAAGATTACATGTATCACTTGGAGAATTGGTTGATTCGTTGGACGGCAATGGCAACGATTTTAGAGAACGGCGAGGAGGTTGGAGTCACCAAACGTCAACGGGATTGACATTACCTTCGCGTCGAATAGAGTGGAAGCAAGCAGAAGAAAGAGAGGATCGAATATAAATACCTGGTTCGTTGTGTAAATTTGAAATAAGAGTAGTGTTAGTAAGAACAATTTGTGCCAAAAACACACAACCAAAAACCGAAACCCTCCTTTTGTTAGGGTTTTAAAAACACTCCGAAAAAACCGAAATCACTAGTGTTTTATATCCCATCCAAACAGCAATATAGAAAAAACACTAAAACCCCTAGTGTTTTGGCCATAGCAAACACAACCTATATGTGAGCCGAAGCAATGAAGCATTATGAAACTCGAGACTAAAGAACTTTAACAAACACCAACTCATTATATTTAATAACCTGAACCAACCAGATAAAATCTAACCAAAAGAGAAAATTACAATGAACCCGTTTTGGGTAGAGGACAAGATTGGACTGTCAATTTGAACTTGTAAGTTTACCAAAAGAGTTGATCCATCTAAATCTGGGTTTTTTTTTCGTACTTTGCAGAGTGGATGGAGACGGAAAATCCCAAAAAACCTGTTTTCAAGACAGACAAATAGACAATTATACAACAACATCAGCTTCAAGAACCAGAGCCACAAGTCATACTTGGCACACTACATTCATCTTCTTAGCCTCATTCATCAGCTATTATAACCGAGAGACAAAATCCGAGTATGAACTCAATTCAGCCACTTAACCATCACCATTCAATTAGAGACACCCAGCTCGACAACGTGTGTTTAAGACAAACTAACACCCCTGCATACACACCCTCAATTCCAAAATCCCAAATTTCCGGGTCTCATCATCATCTGCCTCATGATAGTAACAAGCAAAGCAGTTAACATCCCCAACACAGCCAAAAGATGCACGAAGATCTATTTTTGATAGGAAACCCTAGAGAAAGAAATCACATGGTGTTTGGACTGCTGATAATAGCCCGAGTAGGCATCAAGATCCCAATTATGGAGTGTTGTTAGTGTGATACGTGTCAATTTTAAAAATATTTTTTTGTTTAAATTTTTTCCGTTCAAAACTTTTGTACATAACATTTCTATTGATCCGGTCTTCATGAAAACCTTCTCGATCATGTAGAGAACTTAGGAGCGACTGAACTTCCTGCTGTCCTAATTCTTAAATCTTGAAATACGTCTTTATTTTATCAAACAGTCATAATTACAAAATGAACAATAGGTGTTAACTTGTTATAGTATGTCAATAGTCTCTTGATCTTGAACAATGTATCATTCAACACTAATTCCTATCATTTAGCGAGCGTCTATACATGAAATATATGATATCATTATCACATCAATTATGTGGTAACTAGCAATCAGCAAAAGTCCAAGTTAGACAACGAAATAAACGTATAGTTCATGATGCGTCTCTATCGATCACTATATCGAAGAAAAAAGAGGAAGCACACACAGTTGACGTCGTCGACCATACATTTGTACACCGACTGTTTTTAGAATTACAATTTATAACCAACACCTTTAAATCTTGTCAAACGACATTTTACGTATCAATTCGTTCATCTAGCCATCCACACAAATGACACAATAACACTCGGCGTACTAATCTAACACATACGACAATTTGACAATATGCTAAAATTGTCTCCCTCCGGTATTAGTAAGGGGTTTGTGCACAGCACTTATTGTTGTCGATGATATATATACACGTGAAATGACAATACATTAGGTAGACATAAGTTGTGTTGGACATAGGGTAAGTAGTCAATACATCCTAGGCATTTTTGCACTTCCATATTTGTGAACTAACTCAACTTGTAACATGCATCCTTTGTTGATTAATCACATCATCCCAAAACTCTGATTCATCGCATCAACCCTCTCCATCATTTTTTTCTTCATTTCAATGTAGTCACACTTTACATGTTTCCACTCCACTATTTACGATCCATGGCATTTTCCCGCCTCACTATTTACGATCCATGGCACAGTATTTTAATCCCTTTCATGGAACATTATTGAGATTTATTTTGTTTAATAACTTCTTGTATTCACTCCATCTAATTTAATCCCAAAAGTTTTATCCTGTTGGTGGTAATTTTATTAACTTCTTCTGTGAAGTTGAATTGGCATGGGCATTTAAATTTAATTTTACGTACGGATAATCGACGATGTAATATGTAGCATAAAATGGGGTAGATTTATACCTCCGATCACTAAAAATGAATTTCTTAGGATTAACCCAACAATTGCCAAATGTTAAACATTACATAATTTTAGTATATAAACCTTTACTTACGATTTTCTTTCTTTAATAAATTAATTATCTCAAAGATGAAACTATTTAGAACTTTTGAATAAAACATAGGACAAGTTTTGAATTTTCTATGATAGGATAATCATTTCTTTTTTTTAAAAAAAAAGTAAAAAAAAGTACTCTTGAATCGTGATATATATGCACTTAAATGCATAAGACGGATTTGTAGCATCTAATATATCTAATATAATTGTGCCCGCCCTAATCTATTATATTCTATTATATATAACCAAAGTTGCCTACATTTTTGCTGACATGGCGCTCTAAGATTTCAGGATTTCAGTCAAATCACCGTATATTACTAAATTATCACTTCTTAAAAAAAATTATTTTTTAAAACTTAATTCTTAAATTTTAAATTTTTTTTACGTAAAGAAAATCTTAATTGTTAAATTATTTTAGGCATCAAATCTTTTATTTTTAAATTACATTATTTTTTGTAACCATTTCACGTTACTTTTTATTCTGGGAATGATTAGATATATTTGTTAGGTTTTGATCTTTTTAATGATTTTGTAATTTTTGTTATAATATTTATTAAATAATTTTATTTTTTTATTAAGAATATTGGAACAATTTTTTCCTTAATTTTCTTTTAAGGGTTATAAGCCCAATCAATTTACGTTAAATATTTTCAGGAATTTTACTATCCCACATCGACTATACGTAAGGGTGATAATTTGAGAACTTCTATAAATAGAGGTTTTGAAAATTGAACAAATCATACATTTCTTGTACTTTTGACAAAGTTCAAGTATAATTTGTATTCATATTGTCGTTGATCTACTATTAAATAGTGGGTCGTTAGGTTGTTGATCTATTGTATATGTGGGTCATTGATCTATTGTATGTGGGTCGTTGACCTACTGATATGTGGATTGTTGACATCAATCAATATAAATACACTTAATCAATCAACATAAATATACTAAAGTAGAGTATATGAATGCTGACGTGACGCGTTGTGAGGATTATAAGCCCAATCAATTTACATTAAATATTTTCAGGAATTTTTCTATCCCACATCGACTATATGTAAGATTGATGATTTGAAAACTTCTATAAATAGAGGTTTTGAATATTGAACAAATCATACATTTATTGGACTTTTGACTAAGTTCAAGTATAATTTGTATTCATAATTTGTATTCATATTGTGACGTGACGCGTTGTGAGGATTATAAGCCCAATCAATTTACGTTTAATATTTTTAGGAATTTTTCTATCCCACATCGACTATATGTAAGGTTGATGGTTTGAGAACTTCTATAAATAGAGGTTTTAAAGATTGAACAAATCATACATTTATTGGACTTTTGACTAAGTTCAAGTATAATTTGTAGGGGTGGGCCCAAATCCCGCCGATCACGGCGGGATTTCATTCAAAAATATAAATCCCGTCCCGGACCCGTCCCGCCAAAAACTATACGGGACGGGATATGAGTCTTAACTTCTCCATCCCGCTAGGCCCATCCCGTCCTGTATATAATAAAGTTTTTAATTTAAAATTATAAGTATAAGTAGAATCACTAAGCATTAGCAAAATACTTATATAGTTATTACATAGTTACGTTCTTATATTTTAAAAAATAAACAATGTCGGTTAAACCGTTAAAATTGATAAATGTATCAACTTCATTCAGATGTGTTTTATTATATATATTTGGAAACTTTAGTTTAACTTTAATATGTTATCATGAATATTTGAAAACTTTAATGTTTTGCGTTTTAAGTACGATATACACGAATATTTTGTGGATAAAGCATAAATTTTAAAAACTTTTAATAAACTAATGTGTAAACGGGATTGGGCCCATCCCGTCCCGTCCCGTCCCGGTCCCAGCCGGGATAGGACCCGGTGGGATTCAATCTAAAATACCCAAGGCCCATCCCGATCCCGTCCCATTTAAAATAGCCGGGACGGGACTGGGATGACCTCAATCCCGTCCCATCCCATCTCATGCCCGCCCCTAATAATTTGTATTCATATTGTCGTTGACCTATTGTTTTATGGATCATTGACCTACTATTTTGTGGGTCGTTGACCTACTATTTTATGAGTCGTTGACTATGTGAATTTTTCTTTCGTTGATCTAATCTAATGTATATAGGTCGTTGATCTAATGTTATGTGAGTCGTTAATCTATTGTATGTGGGTCGTTGACCTACTGATATGTGGGTCATTGATCTATTGTATGTGGGTCGTTGACCTAAGTAAAGTATATGAATGCTGACGTGACGCGTTGTGATGATTATTATAAGCCAATCAATTTACGTTAAATATTTTCAGGAATTTTGCTATCCCACATCGACTATATGTAAGGTTGATAATTTGAGAACTTCTATAAATAGAGGTTTTGAAGATTGAACAAATTATACATTTCTTGGACTTTTGACTAAGTTCAAGTATAATTTGTATTCATATTGTCGTTAAGTTACTATTTTGTGGGTCGTTGATTATGTGAATTTTTCTTTCGTTGATCTAATGTATGTAGGTCATTGTATTTGTGGATCGTTGACCTATTGTATGTGGGTCGACGGGTCGTTGACCTAAACTAGTTCTTCTAAAAAGGGTAGAGTGGTAGTTTTATAACTAACAAATTCATTTATGGTCTTCACCCGTATTTCTAATTTGTACAAAACAAATTTCAAATTGCGATATTGGATGTTTTTCAGTTTCGTGTTTGAGCCCTTAAATGGAAGCATTCTCCCCTCAATTTTGCTCTTAGCTCCAAAACAAAAAATTGAAGTAATAAAAAAAAAATAAAAAAAAATTATATAATAAACCGAAATTGTAAAAGAAAGACTCAATACGAATGCGATCTTTAATTTCATTTTAAGAGTCAAAAAAGCGGAACTCAAGTTCTATTTTAGGAACTGAAAGTGATATTAACTTTGGTTTTGGCCTTTGGGAGTCGGACGTAAAAATAAACTTTTATATTAGGAGCCAAATGCAAAAGTAAGTTTTTACTACAAGAGTCAAGTATGTGACTGTGTGACTCATTTCAACTATCACAATTTTCATTTTGAGAGTAATATGAGTAATTTATTTAGAGTTAAATTTAAAAAATATTATATACTTGAATTGCATGATTATAATTATTTTATTATTTTATACGGATGTGTCTAACATAATCCTTAAAAAATTATTCAAAATCAATTCATTGAAATCCTCAAGATCCTAATTGTAACTCGGGTAACTCCAATGGAATTGAGTTACGGTGTTAAGATTCGTTGCGTTGTTTAATTAACCTAGGTTTGCCACACAATGCAAAGATTCGTACGTGTTGACACACATCGAACGAGCGTGCCCAAGTCAAGCACGAACATATACTCCGTACTAAGTAGGTAGAGTGTTGAAACTTAGGAAAATGCTATGAAACTTTGTTAACTCCAAAAGTCCAACTCAGAAACCGATGTGTGACGCAAATATTAACGTACACCAACACATCCTGATCATTACCACCAATTCGCAAGTACACGGCACCAGCTGTCCAGTAATAATATGAACCACTGTACTGTACCATAATATAAAGTTATTTTCATGTGGGTACTCCCTGGTCTGCTGCTGCAGCAATCATATAGCTGCAATATTCTGCTCATCAAACATATTAGTGAATTCCACGCAAACACGAATAATATATATATAGTATATAGACGCACAAGAGAATTAACTCGATCCTTGAAAAGTATGAAAATGTTGGTGACTAATATAATTAACGGGTTCTATATATATCACTTCAAGTACTGATATTTTATCTTCTCGTCAATCCGGCCACAGAAGCTAGGGTTTCATTTTTAGCTAATCCAAAAGCCCTTTTGAAAGCTCATGCATTTGACTACGTACGTACTTGAGAAGCTAGGAATTATGTTCCTTTAAACGTTAAGCGTGAGTGTGCCGACAAATGAAAAGAAAAACATATATATAGCTTATGATGTATATATTACCTAGCTAATAACATAAAATGATACATAAATATGACAATATAGGAGTAGGAGTAGAAAGAACAAAAGGAGGATTTGAGTCCTCGGTAAGCAAATTGAGATTAGGAAGGGAAAACAAAACCTTGATGTTGGCCATTTTGGAATTTGGGGAGAGCTATTTATACCGGTATGAATTGTCTATGTCATTGGCCCTACAAAGCACATGCAATGTCGCTGGCTAGTGACACAATTATAAATCAATGTCTCAATTCTCAATTCTCAAATGGTGGTGGCCGGTACCTACTAGTAATAATAAACAAGGCTTTCTCAATTTCAAGTGCTGTCTCTAATCTTATCATGTCATTTCTTTTGACATTTTTCTTCTTTTTTTGTATTTATTTATTAAAATCTCCACGAGTTGACGGCATAGATCTTACTAGATATTTTGCCTTGCATGTGGAACGTAAATCGTGTAAATTTTAATTTATTAAAACAAACTTGAGGACGAGATGGGTGGATATGTTCAACGGTAACAACTTGACCGGTGGTCCACAGCCCGACGCTAGTGATCTGATTAACGACGGCAGACCATAATAAAAATTGATAACGAAATTGGATCATAATAAAAGAACATCAAATCAAACTATCTAGTGCTATCAAGCCTATAACTATTGAACAATAATCGATATGTGGACATTAATTGTACTTCCACCAAAGGACCACACTACTTGAAGCGATATGTTTCAGTCTATTCTTTCTATGTCATCTATGAAGATTGGTCTGCGGCCATACTAACCGGTCTACACTGCTAAGAAAAATTATGTAACCTTATCCTCTCAGAAGAAGGAAACAAGGATGAGACATATAACGTTCGGATTGAATCGTACGTCTATCATGAAACACGAAAACCGAAGCTCGAAGAGCTAGGGCGTCTTCTTTCATGGATCAAAGTTGTGCAGTGTGGGTGGGTATACGTTACTTCTTCAACTCATCAGGGGTCCCACCCAGGTTTAAACAAGCTGTCAGCTGGCTCAACGTACACCATCAACGAGTTAGGTGCACATACGTAACGTACGTACACTTTTTAACAATAGCCATTAATTTGTTGTTAAGCCATATCCTAATAATTCTATATTCCTAACCAAATTACAAAAGCTATATGTAGCTTTCTCTTAATGTCATAACATGCCTTTAATTTCCACTTGATCAAGAATGTGTTATTGTATGGTGGCCAAATCTTGCACTTTATTTAAGTGGAGAGTTAGATATATCTCCATGTATAATATATACCTGCTGAGTGCTGTCTAATGGCCATACGATTTGACTACACCTTTTAACCTTGGCATCTTATCTATAAAATAGAAAGCTGAATGTACGTATAAGGTATTAGATACTTATCAAATCAACGCCAGGATTGATTCGTTTGCAGATCATGTACATTATCAATTCACTTGGGTGGATATATATATATATATATATATATATATATATATATATATATATATATATATATATATATATATATATATATATATATATATATATATATATATATAATATGTACATGAAATTAGATACCTTTTTCACTTTTTTGTTACTACGATATCACACGATACACATAGAGTAAAAAGATTGATCCAACAAGCAAGGAGTATATATATATTTCATATACATATTATATATATATATATATATATATATATATATATATAATATGTACATGAAATATATATATATACTCCTTGCTTGTTGGATCAATCTTTTTACTCTATGTGTATCGTGTGATATCGTAGTAATAAAAAAGTGAAAAAGGTATCTAATGTACATATTATATATATATATATACTCCTTGCTTGTTGGATCAATCTTTTTACTCTATGTGTATCGTGTGATATCGTAGTAACAAAAAAGTGAAAAAGGTATCTAATTTCATGTACATATTATATATATATATATATATATATATATATATATATATATATATATAATATGTACATGAAATTAGATACCTTTTTCACTTTTTTGTTACTACGATATCACACGATACACAGAGAGTAAAAAGATTGATCCAACAAGCAAGGAGTATATATATATTTCATGTACATATTATATATATATATATATATATATATATATATATATATATATATATATATATATATATATAATATGTACATGAAATATATATATACTCCTTGCTTGTTGGATCAATCTTTTTACTCGATGTGTATCGTGTGATATCGTAGTAATAAAAAAGTGAAAAAGGTATCTAATGTACATATTATATATATATATATATATATATATATATATATATAATATGTACATTAGATACCTTTTTCACTTTTTTATTACTACGATATCACACGATACACATCGAGTAAAAAGATTGATCCAACAAGCAAGGAGTATATATATATATTTCATGTACATATTATATATATATATATATATATATATATATATATATATATATATATATATATATATAAAATATGTACATGAAATTAGATACCTTTTTCACTTTTTTGTTACTACGATATCACACGATACACATAGAGTAAAAAGATTGATCCAACAAGCAAGGAGTATATATATATTTCATGTACATATTATATATATATATATATATATATATATATATATATATATATATATATATATATACTCCTTGCTTGTTGGATCAATCTTTTTACTCTATGTGTATCGTGTGATATCGTAGTAACAAAAAAGTGAAAAAGGTATCTAATTTCATGTACATATTATATATATATATATATATATATATATATATATATATATATAATATGTACATTAGATACATTTTTCACTTTTTTATTACTACGATATCACACGATACACATAGAGTAAAAAGTGATCCAACAAGCAAGGAGTATATAATTTCATGTACATATTATATATATATATATATATATATATATATATATATATATATATATATATATATATATATATATAATATGTACATGAAATTAGATACTTTTTTCACTTTTTTGTTACTACGATATCACACGATACACATAGAGTAAAAAGATCGATCCAACAAGCAAGGAGTATATATATATATATATAAAAGCTCGGATTTATAACATAACTTATATAACAAAAGAAAATTCACATTAAATTTGTTTCATCAAGTTCAAACTTGAAGCAGCTAGCTAGCAAATCAAACAAAGGCCATGGACGTGTTTAATTGTTCAAGATTTGTAGTTGTAGTTATGGTTTTTGAGCAGATTTTTGTAGATTTCGTTTTTTTATAACAACAGTGTTAGGTAGAGATGGGTCGCAAGCCTAAACCGCCGGTTTAGGTTTGCAAACCGTCGGTTTAGGTTTAACCTTGAAACCCAAACCTAGTGAACCTAAACCACCGGTTTGTCGGTTTAGACACGTTTTTTTATTAAAAAAATTAAATTAAAAAGCCAAAAATGAAGTTTCAAAAAAGAAAGAATAAAAGTATAAAACAAATTGGAATTAAATTTAAAATAAATAAATAAAAAAAACCGAAATTGAATTTAACATAAAAATAGGCTTGAACCGGTTTTCCGGTTGCTTACGTATCCTCTTAGGGTTAAGAGGAATCAAATCCCACGTAGTTCTCTTACCTTGACTTACCTTTTTGGGACTTCCCACTTTTGTTTTACCCGCTTACCTTTCGGCCTCGGACTCGGAATTAGTTCCGCCGTCTTCGGAGTTGGTCCCGATTTGGAGCCATATACCGGTGCATTTCGTTGTTTTCACTTAGCCGCCCTTATCTAATCTTGAATACAAACTTGCATCTCCCACTTCTCGGGCTTCAATTGAGTTCTTTTGTGACCGAGTATGTTCCCATCTTGGCTAAATGATTGCTCCACCGCAAACGTTGATGCGAGCACGGTCATGAGTTGTACAATTCTCATTAATGTTGGATATTTGGGGGCTAGTTTCTTCCACCAATCCAAAATATCAAAATCACTGTCAAAACTAAAACATGTGTTAAGATAATCTTGATATTCCGAATTTGAGGATGAATGTCTAGGTGTTTTTGTTCTTTTAGCTAAAACTCGTTGTGCTTTTGAAAGAGAAGAAGATGGAAAAGGAGTAGGTGCGGTAGAAGAAGAACTAGGACTTATTCAAATTTATTAAGAAAGTTTCCAATTTCGGTACTAATGTTTAGAAATATTAATGTTTTCTTGTTCTAAGTCTAAACAAAAACAATCATAATAAGCATTCAACAAATCGGAAACACCATCAAGTTTAAGTCTCGAATAAAAAACGACGGTTACAAGATAAATCATGGGAATTTCTTGGTAATATTTAAGCCATTTAATTTCATTCCACACATAGCATCTATAAGGTTTGGAATTTCAAAACAATTTAGAAAAGCTTCGGAAACATTAACGGCTATCTCTAAAAATCTACAAGAAGCTGGAGTGTAAACGTTACTCATGGCATTAGTTGCATCACTAAAAACCTTTAAAACATTACAAATATCGGTACAAGTTTGCCAAACATTTTCATCATCAGGAATTGACCAATTAACGTGAATTGAAGAAAACTCTTGTAAAAAAACTTTGTAGCGAACAACTTCACTAAGTAATTTGTAAGTAGAGTTCCAACGAGTTGCAATGTCTTTTGAAAAAGCAATTGGATGAACATTGTTAGTTAAACATAAATTTCTCCATTTTTTTTCCTTAAATCGGAGTTGTGCCAAATATAATCAATAACGTTGGTGATAGGGGTTAGCATGTTCGATAAAATCTTAAGTCCATCTTGAACACATAAGTTTAAAATATGACATGCACATCGTCCCGCCCCCTCAACCAAATGGTTTACGGAATTACGGCGGCGGTGTTTGCGGATGCATTATCAAAAAAATATGAAAAAACTCGATGTTGTAAATTATATTCATGTAAAGCCGTTTTTATCAAGCTTGCAATGCTTGGTGCATCATGCCTTGCGTTGAAATGCCAAATTCCAATAACATATTTATGCAAAAACATGGCGTTATCAATAAAGTGTAAAGTAATGCCCATATAAACATGTTGTTGAGATTGTGTACTTCATATATCACTACAAATAGATATTTTATGATCAAAACATGCCAAAGTCGATAAAAAAAAATTCTTTCTTTTGTAGGTAAGATTTAGATACTAATTTAGAAACGGTTTTCCTAGAAGTTGGTTTAAAAGAAGGTTGAAGATATTTAGTGTTATATTCTCTAACTTCTTCATATTCGGAATAAGAAAATGGAAATGCATGAGAAGAAATAACATCGGTTAACCCTAAACTTTTTTCACTATGGTTATACATAAATAAAGGAGATTGAAAGGAAGAAGATGCAAACCCGTGGGACAATTTTGTTTGTCCCCATGATATCCCTAGCTTCTCCGGATGGACGTTTTGCATGTGTGTTTGCAAGGTCTCATAGCCACCCTTGATCTTTCACTTGTACACCTTCGGAAAATAGTTGCATGCAACTTGACAATACTTGTTCACCGCCTCCCCCTTCTTGCAATGCTTCATATATATTTTGGATGTAAACATTTTAGGAGGGGGAGACGTCGTCGTGGCATATCGGTAATTTCGGGATTGTCGGGCATTTGAGTTTTACTTTCTTGAATTGGGTGCTATGGAAGAATTGAGAACAGGGGAATTGGTCACTTAGGTTTGCCATTAGGAGAATACGAGATTAGAGAGAATAGGAGAGTTAAGAAAGATGAGATGTAAATGTTGCGAGATTTAGAGAAAGAGGGGTTGAGTATTTACAGAAAATTAGGAATGGGTATTGGGTAAGTAGTGTAAAATTTTATTTTATTATTTTTATTTTTTAAATCCACTTCCAACGGCTATAATTATAGTCGTTGGCGGGCTCAGCACAACGGTCATCAGACCGTTGCGCCGGTTTGACTTTTTTTTTTTAAAAAAAAAGGGCCTAAATTGGTGGTTTAGGTTTTTTATTTTGTCAAACCTTAACCATAAACCTGCCAGAAGCTAAACCGCCGGTTTAGCCAAACTAGCAGTTTGGGCCGGTTTGAAAACCGCCGGTTCGGCGGTTTGGTTCTAACTGAGTCCATCTCTAGTGATACGGATGACATTGGGTGTTTAATTTAGTGGTAATAGATTTGTCGGGATATCTAACATCGTAAAAAACTAAAATGTTGTAAGAGCCATAGTCTTTCGGACCGAGATTTGGCTTTAGCCGAGATTGGCTTTGGCCGAGCTTAAGCCTAGCCGCACCCGCGGGCTCTCGTACTGCCCCTGCGGCTTCCCGCTCCCGCGGCCCAAGGAACCGCCCCCGCGGTTTCTTGCGGCTGCAGCCGGTTTTGTTGACTCTTTGACCCGTGCTTTACCCTTTACTTTGCCTTCCTCCTTAAGTATATCCCTTGGCCGATGAGCAAGGGTTTCTCACCCTTTTCTTCAGCCTTTCCACGTTCTCCTTGCTTCCCTCTTTCTCTTTGATCCTGTTCTTGCTCTCCTTTGGTTTTGGAAGAGAATTGATGTGGCTTTGATGATGTTGATGCTTGTGGCTGTGTGTATGCTGAGCTTGGAGGCCAGCTACTGAGGTGTGTGATCTCTCCCTGCAGCCTAGGACCACTAGGGTGGTGAGTGATCTTGCTTCTCCTTCTTTCTTTCTTTGATTTCATCCTCTTAGCTTAGGTTTAGATGTATGTGGATGTAGGTTAATGTTGGGTTGATCACGTGAAGAGCCGAAGAGGAATCGCGGGATCGCCCTCTGCATCGTTGCCGCCCCTACGGTCCAGCCAAGCCGCCCCTGCGGGACCCTTGTCCCGCACCCGCGCCCGGAAGCCGCCGCCCCTGCGGCAACGGTCTCAGCGCCTACGCCAGTGCCTGCGCTTGCCTGTGGCCACGGTCACCGCGTCTGCGGCCGAGCTTTTCCGCGCCTGCGGTGAGCCTTGTTCCGCCCCTGCGTCCCTTTTTCCACGCAGGTGCGTCTTGTCCCGGATCTACCTAGAGTAGTGTAGATCCTCTCCTTTCCTAGTATGAGCGGTAGTAGCATGCTAGGTATGTGTTTGAGGATAGAATGAGGATTACCATGATATCGTTTATGCCGGTTACGGCTTTGAGGTTTACGAGTTAGGATATGATCCTTAGGGATCCCTTGGGTCTAAGTGTGACCCTGTTATGGATGTGAGTTGATATTTTTCCATGTCTTGCATAGGCAGTGTTGTTCTCCAGATTAGGAGTTAATCATACTTGAGAGTACTACGTGGTTGAGATTACTTCGAGGTTGAGGTACCATACGACTTACTTAGTTGCCATCCTTATATTGGATGTATGCATGAGTGGTGTATGTTTATGCTTGTAGCATATGATGATTGTTATTACTGACCTACGGTTTAGTGCGCGCCCATTATTAGGGCCATGACAACCTTGCCCACTCATCCCTCTGGGAGACTGGGAGGTTCTCTGCGGACTGTCCAGATCTGATACACGGAACGGGCGTTGTCCCCACTCCCTCAGGGTACACGAGGGATTTGTCCCGGTTGACCACTCCAGTTGGCATTACCCCCGAGAGGCGAGGGTTATATTCCTCGTGTCACATATATTCATATTGAGATATTTATCTATACGATTTGAGTGTTGGACCATTGATACAAAGATAATAAACCGGGTAAATGTGTGACAACATGATGATATGTTTATGATTCCTGATGTGTGGTTGAGCTCTTGCATTATCTTATATATGTGTATGGTTAACTAACGGTTTTATACCGTGTTGTAGATCTTTTGCAGGTTTGGAGAACTGCAGAGTGATCCAGAGTGGGTGATCTGCTGAGGGCTCCGTACACTGGGTCGTTCTCGTGGGACATGAGATCTTTTGATCACGTATATATATATGTTGTGTTTTAATTGTACTCAGCAGTACTTTGTAAAACCCTTTTGAGTTATATTCCAGCCTTTGTGATTTGGTTTTAATCTATCTGTGCCTTGTTGTAAGATCAGTGAACTTGTTGTCAGGCTAGGGTCAGGATCCATTGTGAGATCCTAGCCCAGTAGCGCCTCGAGTCCTACGGATTCGGGGTGTTACAAAGGTGGTATCAGAGCCCAGGTTGACAACAATGGCACTTGTAATCTGCGATAAAGGTCGAATAGATAAATAAACGGAACCCGAAAAGGGGTCTGACTTTTCAAAAGGTTTTTGGTTTGAAATGAGTGCAAAGCGTTTTGGGATATCGTGTACGTGAGCCATTACCCCTCTGAAGATCTCGACAGTATAGGTATATATATAGAGATAGATACTATCTGATGTGATGTGTGATATATATATACATATGGCATATATATAGCCTTTTGAGTTAGGTTACGTCCTTTGCAAATGGTTCAGACTAGAGCCTTACCTGCAGCTGGACGAGGTAGAGGTAGACCCCTTCTAGGTAGAGGACGGGGTCAAGTTCCCACTGTCGATCCACGCGTAGCGGAAGAGATTCACGAAGATGTTGCAGAGAGTGTCGTCCTTGAGACTAGGAACGGGGAAGCTAGGAGACAGGATCCACAGCGAGTCCAGTTAGATGACTCGGATTTTGTCTTCATGGAGGGACCAACCTTCCGAGAATATATCAAACGGGTAGAGGAGGCCGCCAGAGCAGGTAGGCGTGCTCCTGATTTGCCAGCACACGAGGGATTAGCTGAGAGATCCCATGAAGTGACTCAGGTGCCAACTGTACAGGCACATGTTGTTGAGATTGCTCGAGCTCTAGAGCAGTACTGAGGGCCTCGACCAGACAGTTGGTTGAAGGTATTCCATCAGATGGGAGTACCCCCTTTCTCTGGGAAGGTGGGGTTGGAGGTTGAGCTCTGGATTGGACATGTGGACTCAACTCTAGAGTCCATTAGATGCCTAGTGGATAGGCAGATTGAGTTGGTCCAGACTTTGTTCAAAGACTTAGCACAACACTAGTGGAGGTCTGTACGAGTACAGGTTACCAGTTATGAGCATATGAAGGCTATGATTAGAGAGCGTTTCTGCCCTGCCTCACTAAGGAGGGAGAAACTGCGAGACTTTGTTGAGGCTGGGTTTGAGGATGTGCCAGTGTCAGAGGCCATCAGGAGATTTCAGGAGGAGTTGGCATTGTTGGGACCAACTGCACCTCCTGCAGATCAGCATGTTTATCTCTTCTCTCGACGATTGAGGGATGGTACCCGAGCCTATATGGAGGGTTTTCACTGTGAGTCCTTGATGGATTATCAGGACAGAGCCGCAGACTATGAGAGGGAGACAGTTGGGCAGAGGAGAGCTTCTCAGGCCGGAAGGTCTGAGAAGAGACCGCGTACAGGGCAGACCAGTGGTATTGCTGGTTCAGGGCGAGGCCAGAGTCGTCCCTCATCTGCACCATCCGTAGATAAGGGAATACAGTGTTACAACTGGGGTAAGTATGGACATATGTCACCAGAGTGTCCGAGGCAGACAGTGATGTGTTATACTTGTGGTGGACGAGGTCATAGGGTTGTCTTCTGCAGACAGGGTGAACCTTCATCTCAGCAGGGTTCTTTCCCTGCCAGTGTAGCGGGAGGTGGGTAGAGGCCACCTCAGCAACAAAAGATTTGGGGACAGCGGAAAGTCCCAGATTGTCTTACTGCTCGGGGATCTGCTACTGGGCTGAGTAGGGGTAGGGGTCGTGGTGGCAGTACCACCGACACCAGAGGACCATAGGGTCAAGTCTTTGAGCTGAGAAGTGCAGAGGATCCAACTGCACCGACTACTACAGGTACCATTCTAATTCATGGTTTACTTGTTAAAGTCTTATTTGATACGGGTGCTATGCACTCTTTTATATTTGATGCCTGTGTTGAGCGTTCGAGTCTAGTTACGACTGAGGGGATACCCTTCATTATCGGGTTACCCGATGGCAGTAGGGTCAGAAGTACCCGTGAGGTTCGTGTTGTCCCATTTGTGCAGGGACCTGTATGTTATCAGTTGACCTTTTTATCATGCCAGTGGTGCATGAGAGTGACCTTTTAGGTATGGCTTAGATGGACATGCATCATACTGTACTAGATATAGGTAGGAGGACTGCTACAGTCTCTACTGAGTTAGGTCAGATAGAGATTTTCCGAGGCTAGTACCTTGGGAAATCAAGTATGATCATCAGTGCGGTACGTGCCGCGAGATTGATTGCACAAGTGATGATGCCTTCTGGTGTTATGCCATGAAAGAGGGGGAGAGTCCAGCGTTAGAGGACATCCCAATTGTCTGTGAGTTACAGATGATTTGCTGAATCGTTCAGTTTCCGTCTCAGAGGAGCGTGGACTTTGATCTGTGGAGTTAGAGTCTGGTACGAGATCGAACTCGAAGGCCCCATACTGTATGGCGCTAGTTGAAATATTAGAGCTGATGAAGCAACTCGAGGAGTTGGCTGAGAAGGATTTCATTCGCCCTAGCGTATCCCCATGGGAAGCCCCTGTCCTCTTCGTACAGAAGAAGGACGGATCTTTGAGATTGTGTTTAGATTACAGAGAGCTGAACAAGGTGACCATTAAGAACAAGTATTCGTTGTCTTGTAGTGATGACTTGTTAGGTCAGCTTCAGGGAGTGATAGTGTTCTTCAGGTTTGACCTGCGCACAGGGTATCACCAGCTGAAGGTGAGAGAGCAGGATGTGCACAGGACGGCATTTTGGACCCGATATGGACACTATGAGTTGTAGTGATACCATTTGGGTTCACGAATGCCCCCACAGTTTTCATGGAGTTGATGAACAGCATCTTCATCGACTTCCTGAATCAGGTTGTAGTGGCCCTTATAGATGAAATCCGGGTGTACTCTCGCAGTAGAGAGGAACATGCAGGACAAATGAGGATAGTATTGCAGGTTCTACGGGATAGAGAACTTTATGCTAAGTTCTCTGAGTGCGAGTTCTGGATGCTGGAGGTAGCATTCCTGAGTCATTGTTTCCGCCGATGGGATCATGGTTAATCCAGCGAAGATAGAGACAATGGCAGTATGGACGACACCGACGAACGTCAAGGAAGTACGTAACTTTCTTGGCCTAGCCGGTTATTACCGACGCTGTGTGGAGGGATTTTCTTTAATTGCCCGTCCACTTACGAGCCTGCTGAGGAAGACCACTGGGTTTGTGAGGTCTGAGTAGTGTACTTAGAGTTTTGAAGAACAGAAGAGACGATTGACTTCTGCTCCTATCTTAGCACAACCAGAGGGCACTAATGTTTTCGTAGGTTATAGTGATGCATCCAAGCTAGGCTTGAGGATGCATTTTGATGCAACGAGGCAGGGTGATTGTATATGCGTCTCGACAGTTGAAGACGTATGAGGAGAACTACCCGACTCATGATCTGGAATTGGCAGCGGTAGTTCATGCACTGGAGAACTGCAGACATTACCGGTATGGTACTACATGTCAGATCTTTACAAATCATAAGAGTTTGAAGTATATTTCACGCAGTGGAAATTGAATGACCACCGGCGTAGGTGGCTTGAGCTGATTAAGGACTATGATTTGAAGATTCTGTATCATCCGGGAAAGGCGAACGTTGTCGCCGATACTTAAGAAGGAGGACGCCTCGAGAGCAGGCAATTGCGAGATTGACAGTACAGTCTCAGTTACAGAGAGACCTGACCTGGTTAGAATTGGACGTCCAATTTCCTGATAAGGATGCCCAGTTGAGTACTTTAGAGGTTCTTCCTGACCTGTTGAGTGGAATCCAACAGAAACAGGAGACCTGCCGGACATTAATGAGGATCCGAGGGGGGATGTCTCGAGATGAGGCACCACAGTTCCTTCTGGGAGCAGATGGAGTTTTGAGACGCCGTGGTCGCTTCTGTGTACCCGCTAATGCGGAGTTGCGCCAGAGGATATTGCAGGAGGCTCATTGTACGCCTTATTCAGTGCATCCTGGTCCGAGTAAGATGTACCAGGATTTGAGACGTTCGTATTGGTGGGAAGGGTTGAAGCCCGATGTGGCCAGATTTGTGGCACAGTGTGCGACCTGCCAGCAGGTCAAGATCGAGCACTGCCGTCATGGATGTGAACTCTATACACTTCCTGTTCCACAGAGGAAGTGGGAAGACGTCACCATGGACTTTGTCACTGGGCTGAGACCGAGCAGGAGCTTTGATGCTACCTGGGTTATAGTGGACAAATTGACGAAGACGGCACGTTTTATCCTTATCAGGGAAACGTGGCCGGTGAGTAGATTGGCTGAGGAGTACACTAGGCAGATAGTGAGACTCCATGGTGTACCGAGGACGATCGCCTCAGACAGAGATGGGCGATTTACCTCGAGGTTTTGGCAGAAGATTCAGACTGCCTTGGGGACGAGTGTGGATGGATCACCTCCCACTAATTGAGTTCCCCTACCACAACAGCGGGCATGCATCGATTGGGATGGCCCCATATGAAGCACTGTATGAACAGAGATGTTGTACGCCGTTATGCTGGGATGAGCCTAGCACTGCTAGTGGATTGACACTTGATCAGATTCAGGATGGTATGACTCGTGTAGTACCGATCAGAGAGAGGATGCTGACGGCACAGAGTCGTCAGAAGTCATATACAGATAAGAGGCATAGACCACTAGAGTTCGGAGTAGGAGCCCATGTGTGGCTGAGAGTGTCTTCGACACAAAGTGTTAGACACTTTGGCATTAAGAGGAAGTTGAGTCTCGATATGTCGGACCATTTCAGATTTTTCATCGAGTTGGGAGCGCAATTTATAGATTAGCTTTGCCTCCGAGATTAGAGGGTGTTCACCTATGTTGAGGATACAGTGATCGAGACGAGGACCTGATGAAGCTACATGGAGACTGAGGATAGTATCCAGAGGAACTATCTAGAGTTTTACGTCGAGATAGATATACTTACAGGATCCAGGAGTAGGTCTTAGAACTATCCCGGTGAGTGTTATGATTATGTGCTTATGTACTTATATGCCATGTTGTGTTTATTTTTCGTGCTAGCTATGATGTGTTTATGATCTTATTAGATCTTGTTGTGCTAGTACGATTATGAGGTATAGCTGGAGATGGTTCTTACCTCCACGTTATTGTGATACGATTAGGATTAGCGGGAGATGGGTATTCCTCCACGCTATTCTGTTGGACCTAGTTTGGATGGAGATGCTTTCCTCCATGCCCGTGTTTGAGGTTATAGAGTAGTATAGGTTGATACCTCGAGTGCGGAGATGTGATACCTCCGATAGAGGAAGTTGTACCTCGGGTTCTAAGTCCGATATGATGTAAATATGACAGCAAATCACAACTTTCATTACGGTCTTGGAACTTTGGCTCATTTTGACCAAAAAAACCCGTTTTTGGGTCAACGCTAACCAAAATCTGTCATAAGGCGTGTGTTCATCCAAACAAAAGTTATTTTATGTCTTATGAGGACCTATATGATGTAAATATGACAGCAAATCCCATAATTCTTTACTGTCTTGGAACTTTGGCTCATTTTGGCCATAAAAAACCGTTTATGGGTCAAAGCATACCAAAATATGTCAAAATGCGTGTGTCCATCCAAACCGAAGTCATTTTATATCTTATTAGGACCTATATGATGTAAATATGACAGCAAATCACATCTTTCATTACTGTCTTGGAACTTTGGCTCATTTTTACCAAAAAAGCCCGTTTTTGGGTCAACGCTAACCAAAATCTATCATAAGGTGTGTGTTCTTCCAAACCAAAGTTATTTTTATGTCTTATGAGGACCTATATGATGTAAATATTTCAGCAAATCCCATATTGGTTTACTATCTTGGAACTTTGGCTCATTTTGGCCATAAAAAACCGTTTTTGGGTCAAAGCATACCAAAATATGTCAAAATGCGTGTGTCCATCCAAACCAAAGTCATTTTATGTCTTATTAGGACCTATATGATGTAAATATGACAGCAAATCACAGCTTTCATTACCGTCTTGGAACTTTGGCTCATTTTGACCAAAAAAGCCCGTTTTTGGGTCAACGCTAACCAAAATCTGTCATAATGCGTGTGTTCATCCAAACCAAAGTTATTTTATGTCTTATGAGGACCTATATGGTGTAAATATGACAGCAAATCCCATATTGGTTTACTGTCTTGGAACTTTGGCTCATTTTGGCCATAAAAAACCGTTTTTGGGTCAAAGCATACCAAAATATGTCAAAATACGTGTGTCCATCCAAACCAAAGTCATTTTATGTCTTATTAGGACCTATATGATGTAAATATGACAGCAAATCACAGCTTTCATTACGGTCTTGGAACTTTGGCTCATTTTGACCAAAAAAGCCCGTTTTTGGGTCAACGCTAACCAAAATCTGTCATAAGGCGTGTGTTCATCCAAACAAAAGTTATTTTATATCTTATGAGGACCTATATGATGTAAATATTTCAGGAAATCCCATAATTCTTTACTGTCTTGGAACTTTGGCTCATTTTGGCCATAAAAAACCGTTTTTGGGTCAAAGCATACCAAAATATGTCAAAATGCGTGTGTCCATCCAAACCAAAGTCATTTTATGTCTTATTAGGACCTATATGATGTAAATATGACAACAAATCACATCTTTCATTACCGTCTTGGAACTTTGGTTCATTTTGACCAAAAAAGCCCGTTTTTGGGTCAACGCTAACCAAAATTTGTCATAAGGCGTGTGTTCATCCAAACCAAAGTTATTTTATGTCTTATGAGGACCTATATGATGTAAATATGACAGCAAATCCCATATTTCTTTACCGTCTTGGAACTTTGGCTCATTTTTGCCATAAAAACCGTTTTTGGGTCAAAGCATACCAAAATATGTCAAAATGCGTGTGTCCATCCAAACCAAAGTCATTTTATGTCTTATTAGGACCTATATGATGTAAATATGACAGCAAATCACAGCTTTCACTACCGTCTTGGAACTTTGGCTCATTTTGGCCAAAAAAGCACGTTTTTGGGGCAACGTTAACCAAAATCTGTCATAAGGCGTGTGTTCATCCAAACCAAAGTTATTTTATGTCTTATGAGGACCTATATGATGTAAATATTTCAGCAATTCCCATATTGGTTTACTGTCTTGGAACTTTGGCACATTTTGGCAATAAAAATCCGTATTTGGGTCAAAGCATACCAAAATATGTCAAAATGCATGTGTCCATTCAAACCAAAGTAATTTTATGTCTTATTAGGACCTATATGATGTAAATATGGCATCAAATCACAGCTTTCATTAGTGTCTTGGAACTTTGGCTCATTTTGACCAAAAAAGCCCGTTTTTGGGTCAACGCTAACCAAAATCTGTCATAAGGCGTGTGTTCATCCAAACCAAAGTTATTTTATGTCTTATGAGGACCTATATGATGTAAATATGACAGCAAATCCCATATTTCTTCTCTGTTTTCTCCATTGGTAAAACCCTCCACAAGAAATTTGCAATTGTTCCAAAAATTGAACATGAAAACAAAGCTCCAACCCCAATCTTGTCAAGGATTTGCAATATGAAATTGAACCATAAATTAAATAAAGACTAGGCTTAGCTATATTAGATCATCAATTGAAGGCGTGAGAAGAAATATCCCCCCGATCTTCTTCTTGTTCATATGAGAGAGTACCTGAGCGAAGGCCGGAAGAAGAACCAGATGACAACGAAAGCTATAGAAATAAGAAGAAGAATAAAGGAAAGAAGAACGAACAGTGAAGAGGAGAACCAGAAGTTGAACGAAGGAAGAAGAAAGCTATGGAAATACCGGCCTAGTTTGTTCTTCTGGTTTACGTCGGTTGGTGTTTGAACTTCAGCGCCATCGCCGGTGGAATGGGAGTTGGCGGTAGTTATGCCGACAAATCTCCCTCTCTTCTTCATTCCTCTCCATCCTCCCTTCCCAATTTCACTTCAAGGGCTAACTCCTCCGCTCAAATTGCCATCGTCAGAAAAAATGTCGTATCATTTCTATATCAAAATTAATTTTTGTTTCCTCAAAATTTCGCAGCACAACGATCGGGACTTTTTGAGCTTGATTCCAAGCCTTTCGATTTTGTTCGGAGGTTTGTTAATAATTGACGAAGGTACTTTGATTTTTAATCTAAATTAAAACTAGTTTCAAACTATTTAACGTAATCGAAAAGTTTTTCTATAAACCACAAATCTCGAAAACGAATATATCGTTAACTAAACACTGAATTTAAATTTGGAAAATCAAAATGAGTCCCATTGAAAATTAAAAGCAAATAACATCGTAAACCCATGACATCGGCGCGAGTTAGCCAAGTAACTAGGGCTGTGCAGAAATGGACCGGACCGGAAAACGACCGGACCGGTTCATCATTTCAGGAATTTCCGGTCCCGGTCCAGGACCGGAAAAAACCGGTGGATCGGGTCGGACCGGAATTTTATATAATATTTTTTTTAAATTTTTTTTTATGTTGAAAAATGAACTTAGGACATTACTCGTTAGGGTTAACTCAAGTCTCAGACTCTCAGGGCTTTGATTGTTTGAAGCCGCGCCGCTGCCGCACACTGCACGTCGTCTACTCGTCTGCACTCTGCACAGCATAGCAATCGCCGATTCGAACGGCTCTTCAACGGCTCGACGGGTGACGGGCGCCGCACACTGCAGTACTGCAGGTCCTCGCTCCTCAGCAGTCAGCACCTCGACGGCTCTTCAACGGCTCGACGGCGACGCTCAGCAGTCAGCACCTCGAGTCCTCCAGTCGAACGGCTCTTCACACCCTTCACTTGTCCCGTTCTCCATTCGAACCGACTCGAACGGCTCTTCACTGTGGAACGGCTCCCGTCCTCCAGTCGAACGGTTGTCTGCAGTCTGCACTCTCCAGTCGAACAGCCTTCACTTCTCCCGTCCGCACTTCACGGCTTCACAGTTCCGGTGTATTTCCGGCGTCCATCTCGATAACAGGTTAGCATCTCTCAAACTCAGTCACTGTGAATTGTGAATGTGATTCGGTGGATTGGTGCGGTGGTCCCGGTGGACACTGGACAGAGGTGAGAGCCTGAGAGGACTCTCAAAACACAAATCATGCTTTTGAAATTTGGAATTTGGAAATTTGGAAAAACTACAAGCATGTCAAGTTCCGGTCCGAACCGGTCCACGTTTCCAAAAAATCCGGTCCATCGGTCCAGATCGGGACCGGAAATTCCGGTCCGGTCCGGTCTGGACCGGTTGCACACCCCTACAAGTAACACAGATCCTAACCTAACGCTAACGCATCACTAGAGCTAAAAGACGGACAGAAAGATGGTGAAGAAAGCTGCTAAGAGGGTCGACAACGGCGAAACCAACCCCGAGTTCGAAGAACGCAAGAGGCTTAAGAAGCTCGCTCACTCCAACCACCTCCTCTCCGCCGCCCCTGCCGACGATTTCAACCCCCTCTCTCTCTCTAAGACTGTCGTCAAACACCACGGCGCGGACATCCTCAAGAAGTCCCAGAGGAAGAACCGCTATCTTTTCTCCTTCAATGGCCTCCTTGCTCCCATTAACGGCGGTAAAATCGGAGAGCTTACCAATTTGGGATCCAAAAACCCTACTCTTTTCCTTGATTTCCCACAGGTATACAGTTATATTTTTGTTCATATATTGTCCCCCCCTGTTGTCGGTAATTAATTTTGGTTTTTGGATGTTTAGGGGAGGATGAAGCTTTTTGGCACAATTGTGTATCCGAGTAATCGGTACCTGACTTTGCAGTTCTCTGGCAAGAATGTGAAGTGCGAAGACTACTTCGATACTATGGTTAGTTTAAATGTTGCCTCTTCTATATTTCTTAGCAGATTTACAGCATTTTCATCTCTTTTGATAGACTGAAAAATGATGAAGGATTGCAACTAGCAGGCCCTTTAAAAATATAAGCAGTGAGAAATAATCTTTTTGTTATGCATTATTGCTATGATTTTGATTGTTATGAGGATACGTCAAATTAGTGGAAATCAGATAGAAAGACAAATTGGAAAGGATTTTCACTGTATTGTATTCTGCTCTCAATAGCTTTACATATAGGCAATAAGGAACACTTGTCGTGTCTGTATAGGTTCATGATACATCAATCAATCTCAGCCATCAAATGGCTTAAGCCTAGGATTGTTACACTTGTCTTCGGATGGTTCACTATCCCCGTCGATCCAAACGTCGTTAGACATAGTTTGGAGCGCAAAAGAAGAAATCTGGTGGTTGGCAGTGGTTTGGTAAGTATGTCAACAAGCTGATCCTTGGAAGGAATGAACGCAATCTGTAATGCTTTGATTCTCACTCGTTCTCGGACAAAGTGGTAGTCCATAGATAGATGCTTAATTCGGTGGTGTAGCACTAGGTTGACTGCTAGATACGTGGCACCTAAGTTGTCACACCAAAGTGTTGGAGGTGATGGTAAGAACAACTGAAGGTCTGCCATAACAGATTGTAGCCATAGTGTCTCACAGGTTGCTAGAGCAAGTGAATGGTATTCTGCCTCGGTGGAGGAGCGGGCAACTATTTGTTGTTTCTTGGAGGACCAGGAGACGAGATTGGAACCGTGATAAATGCAGTAAGCACTTGTAGAGCGCCTGTCAAGGGGGTCACCTGCCCAATATGCGTCGGAGAAGGCGAAGAGGGTATTTGTGGTGTTGGAGGAGATGTGGAAAGGAAGATATGGCGTGGCATTTAGGTACCGTAGGATGCGTTTGACGCCTTGCCAGTGAACTTGGAGAGGATTGTGCATAAATTGACAAACCTTATTTACAGCAAATGAGATATCAAGTCTTATGAAGGAAATATATTGAAGACTCCCAACAGTGCTTCAGTAAAGATGGGTATCAAGGCATGGAGGGGACTCGATGGTCGACGACAGGAAGTTTGTGGTCATTTGTGTGGCTATTGGTTTGGAGTTAGCCATGTTTGTGTGGATGAGGAGATCCTTTATGTATTTGGATTGAGAGAGGAAGAAACCATGCTGTGTCCGTTTGACTTCAATGCCTAGGAAGAAATGGAGGTCTCCTAGAGGCTTGACTGGGAAGATTTTAGAAAGGGCAGCAGAGAATGATTTGGTTAGGGAGGGGCTTGAACTGACAACCAGGAGGTCATCGACATATACCAAGATATAGACAAAGTCTTTTCATTGGCAGAATGTAAAGAGAGAGGAGTCGGAAATGGAGGAAGAAAAAACCATGTTAATGAGTGCTTCCGGGAGTTTGGAGAACCAAGCTCTTGGTGCTTGTTTTAAACCGTAAAGTGATTTATGGAGTTTACAGATATGTTGAGGGAATTGAGGATGAACAAAACCCGGTGGTTGATGAATGTACACTTTCTCCTCCGAGTCACCATGTAGAAATGCGTTTTGGACGTCCAACTGAGTGACTGACCAATGGTGAAGGGCGGCTAAAGAGAGTATAAGGCGTATGGTAGAGGGTTTCACGACTGGGCTAAAAGTTTCATCAAAGTCGATGCCATGAAGTTGATGAAACCCCTTGGCTACAAGTCTGGCCTTTCTTCTTTCTATTTGGTCTGATGCATGGCGTTTGTCTTAAAGATCCACTTGACGCCTAACACATTGGTTGAAGAAGATGGTGGGACAGAGTCCATGTTTTGGTGGAGAGGAGAGCTTTGAATTCAGTGTTCATGGCATCACGCCATTGCTTGTGTTTGAAGGCTTATGTGAAGGTAAAGGGTTCATCAGGAATGTTTGCAGTGGCGGTGTTAAAACGGGGAGGCCAAGGGATTGTGTCATCAGAGCGTATAAGGGGTTTAAGGGAGTTGGTTTGGGCCTTGTTTTTCATAGAGTAAATTGGTTGGGGGCTTATGATAATGGGCTCAGAGATGGGGGAAGTCATTGGGCTTGGTGAGGTAGAGAGTGTGGGGTCAAACAAAAGGTAGGTATTGTCAACATGTGAGAGAGTTGGGCTAGCAGGGTGTGGGCTGGAGGAGACATTTGAAGGCGGCCCAATGTGGTAAGTGGAGGTGAATATGGATCGGGCATATTAGATGGAGCATATTGGGCTTGAAAAACTGGGTCGGGAAGGGCCAAAAATTCAATTTCAAGGGCTGACTGATACGATGTTTGGAGGAAAGAGTAGGGAAAAGTCGACTCATGAAAGATGACATTCCTTGATATGTAGATGCGATCAGTTGAAGGATCGAGACAAAGGTACCACGGTGGTTAGGACTATACCCAATGAAGATTGTTGGTGTTGATCGAAATGAGAGTTTGTGGTGATTGTAGGGTTGGAGGTTGGGAAACGCGAGACACCCAAAGACTCGGAGAAAGTTGTAATCGGGTTTGGAGAAGAGTTTCTCAAAGGGTGAAATGTTTTGTAGAATGGGAGTGGGCAAGCGGTTAAGGAGGTATATGGAAGCTCGAAGGCATAGTCCCAAAATTTTAGAGGGAGGGAGGCTTGTTTTAGAATTGTGAGGCTGGTGTCAATGATGCGACGATGACGGGACTCGACACTACCATTTGATTGGTGAGAGTACGGGCATGTGAGTCGATGAGTGATCCCGAGTTGGTTAAAGAGATGGCGAAGTGGTTTAAATTCAGTGTCTCCATCAGTTTGAATGGATTTGATTTTTTTAGTTGAGAGAATTAGTGATTAGGGGAATGAAGGTGGACACTGTTTGATTGACCATCGACTTTGTGGCAATCGGGAAATTCCAGGTGAACTTAGAAAAGTCATCGACAATTGATAGAAAATAAAAACATCCTTTCATTGATAAAGTTTGAGCCGGGCCCCATACATCCATAAAAAACTATTTCAAGAGGACATGTAGAGGTGGATGGTGACGGTGGGTGTGGCATCATAAAAAACTATTTCAAGAGGACATGTAGAGGTGGATGGTGACGGTGGGTGTGGCAGGGCATGAGCCTTGGCCCACAACATGGTTCACATTTGGGGGAAGGTAATGGACTTTTTGGAATGCAAAGGCCCAATTTGTTGAGGTTGTTTGCTACTGGTGCAGAAGGATGACCTAATCTCCTATGCCAAAGTAAAAGAGACGGTGTAGTAGCCGATAGGTTGACGATGGGTATCGCCGATTGGTCGGCTGCTCGGAGGACATACAATCCGTTTTCAACAGTTCCTTGAAAAAGGGGAGTATGAGTCACGCTATCCTTCACCACAAAAAAAACGAGTATGAAATTCAAAATACACATGATTGTCAATATAAAAGCGATTAACAGAGAGGAGATTTTTGTTTAAAGTAGGAGTGTGAAGAAGATTAGTTAAGTGAAATAAGCGTGAGGAGGAGTGAAAAGAGGAAGAACCCTAGTTGTGTATTGGAAGGGAGGAGTCATCCCCTAGGGAAACCTGATCAGTGTCGGGATAGGGATAGTTGTCAAGGCGGAGGTTGGAGAGATCGGGAGTGAAGTGATGATTGGCAGCGGTGTCAGGGAACCAGGTTGTGTTGTGTTGTTGAGACGAGGGGACGGGAGCTTGGTAGGAGAGGTTGAACCTGTGGTAGCACGAGAGAGCAGAGTGACCTGGTTTCCCACACACTTGACAGGAGGGACGAGAATCAGTCTCGCCGGTGAAATTGTACTGCTGACGATTGCGGTTGTAGTTTCCTTGTTGAGAGTTTTGTTGTTGTCCAGAGTTTGAAGTTTGAGAAAGACTGCGACCACGACCTCGCCCTCTTCCACGAGAGGAACCTCTGCCTCTGTTGTTTGTGTAGTAGGCGGAGAGGTTGTTTTCTGAGGATTGCGTCTGAGTTTGGTTGACTGAGAAGGAGTTGTTGGTCTGTGTTTGGTTGGTGAGGGAGAGCCTTGATTCATGAACTAATAGACGAGACAAAACCTGATTTGGAGTGAGCAGTGGCTTGGGTGGAGAGAGAGGTGACCATGGACTCATAATCTGGTCCAAGGCCAGCCATGAGGAAGACGAAAAATTCCTGGTCTGACACGTGTTGACCAGCAAGAGCAAGAGATGAACCGACGGCTTTTGCTTTGTGGTAGAACTTAGAATGTGGAAATAGAGTCGGAACCTTTTTTTAGTGTAGCAAGTTGTAGGCGTAGCTGGACGACTTGAGCATTTGAGCGGGCTGCAAACAACTCCTGAAGGTGAGACCATATGGCAAGGGAGGTGTTGCAGTCTTGAACTTGAACAAGAACTTGTTCAGTGAGGGAAGAGGTCAAAATGGTCATGACAAGATGATCGTTAGTGACCCAGGAGTGGAAGGAGGATGAGGAAGGTGGTGGGCAAGGTTTGGAACCATCAACACGGTCAAAGAAGTTGAGGGCTATGAGGTATGAAGTAATCTGTTTGTTCCATAGGGAAAAATTTGTGGAGGAAAGCTTGACAGTAATAAAGTTGGCAAAGGAAGAAAGGGAAAATGTGGGAGAGACATAAGGTGTTGGAAGTATTCCGGTGTTTGTGGTTGGTACCGGAAAAGGTGGATCTGTGAGTTGAGGTGGTGGAGGTGGTGGGTTATTGTTGGTGTTGGATGGGCCATCTGTTACTTCGATCTCTTCCCGAGACATTTTGTTTTCTTGTGTGTAAGAGCGTTTGCCCCTTTGTTTTTTTAAGGCTCTTATATATACCATAGTGGAAATCAGAGAAAAAGACAAATTGAAAAGGTTTTTCACTATGTTGTATTATGGTCTCAACAACTTTACATATAGACAATAAGGGAGGACACTTGTTGTGTCTGTATAGGTTCATGATACATCAATCTCAGCCATCAAAGGGCTTAAGCCTAGGATTGTTACACTTGTCTTCAGATGGTTCACTACAAATATGTCTTCAGATGGTTCACTACAAATACTAATCTTGGCATTAGGTAAACTAACTAATATCATTATGTAGCACCTTGACTATGCAACGTTAGATTGATTTGCTCATTTTTTCAACGCAAAGTTCTGGCTAAAGTGATATTTTCATATTCCGTAGAGAACTTGTCTGAAAAGTTCTTCATTGGGTAGATCAAACCACAAACAATGGGAATATTGCTTTTGCTTGGGTTATTACTTATTTAGATTAGAACAAACATTGAGGCTTTTAGAAAAAAAACAGAAGTTTTGGAATTGAGAGATTTGATGTAACGGGTTCAAAACACTCAATCTAGAAAATTCACATAGGAGACTATGACACTAATGCAACTGTATAAAAAAGTAAAATACTTGCTGTAAATTGCAATGGTTTTATAAGATTATCTAGAGGGCTCGACTAAGTTAAATAATACCGAATACATTTTTTTGAAGTATAAAGAACGAAGTAGAACGACATACTAGCCTACTAGGTTACACATGTATGATAGGAAATTCATGACTCTCATATGTTAGGGTGGGTGACCTTGGTTATATGATATTGGGTGAAATTCTTCAGGTTTTGTCTCATGCTATCCTCATTTGGAATTTGAATATATATAATAAAAGACAAACAAAACAATATATTGGTGGTAATGTCTAGGTATGGAAATGAGCGCACACCCACACGACCAAACCGATATGGGTGAAAACCCCAAGAATTCCGGATGGTGGGTGGTTGAGGGCTGGTGAGGGTGGGTATGGGTGGAGGTACAACCACCCGTCACCCGCCCCGTTTCACCCGTTTAAATTATACACATAATTGTGGATAACTGTTGTGTTTGACAGTTTCGTAAATGTATGTTTTATACTTTGTTCCTAAAACTGATGAGTATGAACTGAATCTTTTGTACTCCTAAAACTGAAGTTATGTGTACAATATATGTTTTGTGCTTCAAGAAGCATCGAGGAAACAAGATGGAACTCCACCTATTTCATGCTCCAAACTGCATTGACATATAGAGAAGTTTTTGAAAAATTTAAGATTCATTATCATAGGTTTAACTTTGATGTTCCTAGTAACGATGAGTGGGTGTGAATTGAATATATAATTGTCTAAGTTTCACAAGAGGACACATATTTTTTTCGGCGAGAAACTACCCAACAACTAATTTGTTCTTTCAAAATGATTGAATGGTTAAAGTTTCTATATTGAAATGGTGTTCTAGTGTTGATTTGATGATCAATGATATGGATGGAAATATGCTTGATAAATTGGTTAAGTATTGGTCGAGTATAAGTGGAGTTATGGCAATAACAACAATTTTGGGACCCAAGAGATAAATTGAAATGTGTTGAATGGTATTTTAACAAGATATGCCGTGATAAGGCCTTTTTTGTATGAGTTTCAAGACTTACATGAAGATATTGATGATTAAGAATATGTAAGTTAACTTCTTGATTGCCTGGGAAAAGACGTGGATGATTGACGATGATTTTGGTCAATCTAAGAAAAGTTTGAAGTAGAAGTCTAGTGTAAGTCATGAGTTGGACTATTATCTTCAAAAAGTTGTATTATTTGATGGTAAATATTTTGATGTTCTTATCTTTTGGAAAACTGATCTAAAGTGTCAAACGTTGCAAAATTTTGCAAAATATAACAAAAATATTTTGTCAATTCTCGTGTATACTGTTGCTTATGAAAGTGTTTTTAGTATGGATGGACGAGCGGTGAGTTCTTATCCTTAATTAATGGTTATGTTTGATTTTTTAATTATTGTTTTTTTTATTTTTTTTTATTATGTTAGGTTGTTGAAGTGGATCGCTATATTGAGCTCTAGAGGAGTTTTATTTTTATTTATGTTGATTTACATTTGTTGTATGCGAAAAATATTGGGTTTGTCTGCATCATTTTGGTTTTTATTATTTGGAAATCTTTTTTTTTTTGGTTGGCTTATCATGCTGCAGCTGCACAATATTTTGTGATTTAGTTAAATTTGTTATCTTAAATATGTCAATTTTAAAAACGAAAGAATTACTTCACAGCCGACTATTTCACCCGAACCACTCAAACACCCGGTGTGTGATGGGTGGGTGGGATATGGGTGAAGTGTTAGGTGAGTGATGGGTGGGTGGGTGATAACTTAATTTAGTTGGGTGATTGGTGGAAGTGGGACATTCACCCATCAACCGACCCGTTTCCATTCCTAGTAATATCAGTAAATGTGTCAGGATAATTGAAGCAAATTTTTTTGAAAAACTACCATTGTCACCAATTGAGTTGCTCTCATGTTACAATGACTAGCTGCTATTGAGATATTATAATTTGGATGGAATTGAAATTTTCACTGCAATTAAAAGTCTCTATCCAAGGTTATAAAGGCTGAATTTGATGTGTCATTTATGCTTTTTAGGTATGAGATGAATTTTTCATCAGTTTTTGTTTGGATTGTTGTTGTTGGGGTGTGGTTTTCACCTTATAACTTTGACCGTGTTCTTGTGCAGATCGTGTTCTCTGATGCTTGTTGGGTAGGGAAAAAAGAAGAGAATCCACAAGAAAACAGATTACCGTTTCCCGTGGAACTATATGAGGTCTTGAAACTTTATATATATATATATATATATATATATATATATATATATATATATATATATATATATATATATACATATATATATGTACATATATATACATATATATATGTATGTATATATATGTATATATATGTATGTATATATATATATATATCGTAGTTGCAGTGGACATCATTAACTGAAAGTTGTAACTAAACATAGTTTTCTTGGACTTTGTTGACGTTCTAATTAGAATTCTAGTTCCGACTATGATTTCCAAGGTGGTGCTGGCGCTACAGCCATGGAGAATCGAAGTTCAAGTAAAGCCATTAAGAAATCTGCCGAAGAAGGCTCCACTGACACTGATGAAGAAGCACAATCACCTGATAGGGAAAATAATACGAAGATATCTTTGGATGTGACACCAGTTCGACAGAGAGAGAACTGTTGGAAAGAGATATAAGTATTTTCATTCTCTCTGCTATGCTGATATAAGTTTGGAGTTGAATAAATTTTGTTTCGTTAATATACCTTAGATGCCATTTTGTCAATGGGACTTTGTTTTTTTCATATATATTGATATAACTGATGAATTTTTTGGGCTTACTTAATCTTGGATAATTCTCGTTTCTTCTTTGCCTTCGCCTTTTTTTGATGTTTGTGGTAGTAAATGTTGAATAAAGAGTATCGCCTAGGTGTGTAGTTGCTTTACGAGGCCTAATTAAGGGTGCTGACATGATTTGTGTGCCTCACTTTACATTCTCTGTTGTAGTGTTTATACAAGTTTTAATAATTAAACAAACTTCTATGGAGCAATTTATAAGCATTGGATGATGCAATATAATCTTTTTATATACCCAGCTGCTAGTTATGAAATCCGTAAGTTCTTTCCTTTATTCCCCAGCCCTGTGAGACTATGCATGTGTCCTGAGTACCAGACTCGTGACCTATTTATCCGATTTTTTAATTTTTGTGCAACTGAGCTTACTCCAGAATGTATTAAATTAGTTACCTTGAATGTTTCTTGTCATTCTCTTTTCTCGTATTAAAAAGCTGAGGTTGCATCTTGTTTTCTCCTCTATTTATAGATGCTTCTTCTGGAGATAATTCCCCTGTTGACAGCCACATGATTTCTGTAGGAGAAGATGCATCTGAAAATATCCTTTTTAATGATAAGTTTAAGATCACTGGCAGAAGACATATTCTCCCGTTTTGTACTATCATGACACTATTACCATCATATAAACTTACATACCTGCTCTTGCCTTTTCTTGCACATTATTTGGCTAAATAAAAAAAATCATTTTGATTCATGTGTGTTTATTAACCTTAATGAGTAACAACAATCTCATTTATAGTGGTTTCTTCCATATGCTAGTTGCAGACTGAAAGAGAATTTTCTCAACAGTCAGGAGTGTTTATTTACTTCCGTTATCAAGAATCCATAACCTTGTACATTCTGTTTTCCATGAGATGTTCATGACATTGGTAGGGATAAGTGGCAGGTGATGATTGATGAGTTCCCTATTTCAGATGGTGCATCAAGCATGTATAGAAGAAGCAATTTTTTTTTTTATGCTTAGTTATATGATGCTACAGTTCTTAAACCTCTTAAAACATGAATTCATGCTAATAGTGATAGGGGTGTTCTATTTTATAAATGTTTAAAGTCAGCTTATGTTTCGATTGCTTCTTCAAAGCTTACCTTCTCTATTATGCACTCTTTCTTCATCTTTCTTTCTCGATATATAACATGTACACAGACAAACACACACACCTGTGTATTTTCCTATTCTTTTTAAGTAGGTAGGTTGTTCCAGCTTGCATTGGACACAGCTGGTCTGATTCTTAGAAATTTAAAGGTTTATGTTTTATTCGGATGAGACCTGCAAAAGGCATCAGACATTACCAGTGAATGTCTTATTTCAAATAAAGCCAACGTTGGAGACATAGGTTGTGAGCTGTTGTTCTTTTGGATCTTTCGAATGAAGAGTTTTCCTTTTTGAAAATCTGCATTTTGTTTGTAATAAGGATTTTTGTTCGAGTATCTTTGCTGATTAGTTTCTTCAACATTGTTTGGAAAAGAATATTCTGTCAAAAAACTTTTGTTTTGAAGTTAGAACATTGTCCATTCATTTTAGAATCTGAATAGATTGCGTAGTTTTCTACTTTTTTTTCTTTCCTTTTGTGTATGAAGCATTATTTTTGTCCATCATATCACATCCATCATGTCAAGCTTTTTTTACTACACTGTTTAAAGTTAACCTTACTGGTACTTTTCTGTGATGTCAATTTGTAATAATCTATATTAAAGTTTTTATGTGAATGCCAGCTTGTTGGAAATGACTACTTTTGTTCTGTGCATACGTACATGTTGTATGGAGTTAGGGAAATTATTATCTAGTCTTCAGATTTTACTTTACTGGTTGATTTATTTCAACTACAGTTGAGTTTAGCGCATAACAATTTTCACCATGTGTGATCTCCTGAATATTACGAGTATCAAGGTGAACTCCGTGAAGTTGTATCATGAAAATCAACTAATGGTTCAACATAATCATAAGTATAAGTGACATCCTTATATTGCTTCACAGAATAAAAGACTCTATTATATCAGGTGTAATTATTGCCAAGTTCATGTTATGATCGATTTTAGTAGTAAGATTGTGGCATTTCATGTGTTGAAAGTCTGTTGGAATAGAACTAATTATAATCCTCCGATATTAATGACGTTTGTGGTTGTGCAGGCTGGGCAATCATCAACTGTTGAGAAAAAGGTTTTTTCAGCTGAGAAGCCGTTACATCTTCTTCCATCAATGCCGTGTTTAACTGTTGTTTGGCAGAATAAATATGAATTTTATTACTGCAAGTATGTCATCCAAACATTACCTTAGCTTAGGCTCAGTCATTCAGGTAATCAACCATGATGAGCTTGACATAATCACATAACACTGCAGTCAGTAACTAAATATGCTTAGGACCTTAGGTGCCCATTTGCAACATGTCACACAGGCTAGTTCTTTCTTTGTTCACATACCTTATACAGCGACTTAGTTGGTCCGACCTTCCACTGTGCTTATTTCATACTCAACGATAAGATCCTAAACAAGAGTGCGACCTTAATTGCCTGAGATCTGCTTTTTAGCAAAATCATTTGTTTGTTTAAATGTTGCAGGGTCATGCAACGTAAAGATGAAAAAAAAAAGTTGAGGTATGTGGTTCTCAAAATATGATGCTGTGATGATTCAATTTTGAGTGCCTAATTTTGAAATATTTTTGCAGTTTCTGTGCAGATGAATTCGCCTTGTTTTTGGGGTCAGTGTTGACAGCTTCAAATAGTTTTTTAATTACGGCAACCTTCCTAAGGATTTACGGTTTCCCTTTGGGTTCTTGACATGCATATCTAGCCTGTTATCCCATTCTAGGTTACCCCGGCTTTAAACCCATACCCCTTTGGCGTGCCTTTGTTCCTTTTAATTTTAACAGTGGAATGCCATGTTGGCTACATTCGGTCTTTTCTACTCTTTGCATATTGCATCTCATACTGTTGGACAAACGTTAGCCTTACAGTGTCTCTGTAATCACATGAGAGTAGGTTTTATTCCATCATTTCCAACGAAGTTCTTTTTAAAAGTTAATTCCCACTTATTGTATCCTAACTAGTTAGTGTTAATAGTTAATCCATGAGAGCTACCATGACACCCTTACCCTGCACACCAAACCCCGAAGGGGCATCACTACTTCTGTTGATAGGTGAATCCAGAAATTAGGGCTTGTTGGGTGCATAATGCAAGTTTTATACTTCATATTTTATGCTATATTATACATCTCAGCAAAAAAAGTTATTTGGTTCCTTGCTGCACTATAATGCTATTGACAAACACAGCTTACAACAGTATATTTTTACTACCTTTTACACTAAATGCTACATAGTCTAAGAGCGTTAAATCTTGAGGATGAGAATGTTGGTATTTTTTGTCAACCAAGTTTGTTAAGTGGTTGTCACGTAATTGGTTAGTGGGGTGCTGGAATTCGTTGATTGCTCCGTATGAATTTACAATGGAAAACTCCTGCTCCACGGCTTCAACTTCTCTCACCTACTTGATTATGACAATGAAAAACTAAAGCCCCAAACGAACATCTTTTTGTCGGCATGTTTCTCCACCAACAGAAAGCACATTCGCCAAGCGCATGATCTTTGCAGGAAGAAAAAGTGTGCCAATGTGTTTTTCCGGGGAGTTCATCATGCAATCATAAGACTTGATTGACAAACCATGTCTTACGCGGTGCTGCCACCATGCTGCAGATCGGAGCTCGTGTGGAACCTTTGATTTCTAGCGTAAGAGCTGTGAAATATATAAAGCCTGATACAATGATACAATATAAGTGCATTATAATGCCTGACATTCAAACAGACCTTAGGTTCTTTGTTCATGCAAAATTAGTTCTCTGAAGTGAAGATCATGTCCAGCAGTTACTTGGTCAGTTCTAGTATGACCATACATTAAAGCAATTACCTTCTAGGGTATCGACATTACTAGATTGGAGGCCTATCTTTTTTGCATTGACCATAATAGACCCTTATATAGATAGGTTGGAGAATGGTTAGCAAGGTAGACAATTTGGAAGGAGTTTTCAAACTAGGGAACTGGTAAAATATAAATTATGTCCACTGAAGCTAGTCACGGTGTAAAGCAACAAAATTCGTGAAAGCAATGGTCTTGAATAAGTAGTACTATAATGTTGCTGTTATTAATGGTCATTACCTTCCACAGTATATGAGTTGCATGTTACAGCTAATGTTTTACTTTGAAGAAAACCTTTTTACATGTCCTCTTAGGTTATTTAGAGACTAGATGCATCTAATCTTCTGTTATAATTATTACTCTAAATTTTAGTTTAGAGTAACAAAACATCATGTGGTGTGCATAACATGGATATTTGCATCCTAGCAGGTCTCAGATGAAGATGGAAGTGATGACATTGAGGAGTTGTCAAATCCTTCTCAGGTTTGTGTTTCCTTTTGTTTTGTTTTTGGCACCAAGACAAAGATGAAATTTTATGGGATGAATAAAGTATGAGCTGGTGTCCTGTGCTTTTTCTGTACGAAATGGCATAATGCATTGCAGGATAGTGATGAAGATTGGACTTCCTAATCTAAGTGTTGTGCAATCCGAGAAGACATTCATGTGAGGAGAAAGTGCATTAGGCATAACGCTGTTGTGTAGTGCTACTGGTTTGTCAAATTTGTTGGGGAGAGTTGTCTAATTAGACTACCTAGGTATATGATGAAGAGTTATAGGTGAGGGATTGGCAAGCTGAAGTCTATTTGTCTTTAAAGCAATTGGACCTGTACTTGACTTACGTACCCAACTTTGATGGCATAGTGACATTTATTGCTCTTTAGGGTACCCAATGCCAGTTGACACCCACCAACAAACCCCCAAAAGCTTGTTAGTTGGTGCTTCTTCCACGTTCGCCTCTTTCTTGGTTGACGTTTCTAGACCTACAAAAATTCCAGTTTTAGCTGTATGATAGGGCCTAGCAGGCCAATTGCCCAACCAACTTGCTAAATTCATTCTCAACAACCTCATATCAGATCATCTTACAAAAATACAATTCACATATCATTTCAGATTTTCCGGAATCAACCATATGAGATACTTACAAGCTCATTTCAGATTTTGCTTGATATTTTTACACGTACAAAGCGATTTAAGAACGTAAACTCTTTAGATCGCAAAGGCTACTGTTACTTGCTTGATTTACTAAACGAACTTTCCAGGGATTACATCCACTAAACGGTAAAAGAAGCAAACAACTTGTGCAGTGGCAATATTTACTTACATCCAGAACCCTAAGACGGTGATAGTATCCTTGAGACATTAATAAATATAAGATGGTGCCAGCAAAAATCCAAACAGATATAGAGTATTTATTTAGTTCATTCATTGGGCTCCATTTCATTTTATTTTGTGGTCACGCGTTTCTTCATTGCTGCAAAAAGTAGATGAATCTTTCTGAGGTCATTCTTCATCCTCCATTATTCACTCCTGCAAGAAACTAGTGAAAGCAATTTCACTCAAGTGAAGACAGACGAAAGAAAAAAATACAGTTCTGAAAATTTGACTTCTTATCCTTACTACAATAAAAGGAAGAGTTCACCTTTAGAACAGTAAATTTCCCAAAACTCCCTTACATTAGTTGGCTTAACATTTTGACACAATCTATGCCTGCTTCAACACCTCACCATCTGCGTGTCGGCTATTGTAGCTTCTTCACCCGTCTCCCTCCTTTTCTTTTATTTTATTGCGAATGCGTTTCTGGTGTGAAGAAGAATTGTTCGATTTCCTGCTACTTTTTCGTGATTGCTTCTCTCCTAGTCGTCTCCCTTCTCTTCTTCAAATTGCAAATTTTGTGAATGCTTTGCATTTTCGCAGTGACCCAAACGAAGATGCGCTTCGATTTTCAGGTATTTCGTTTTGTGTTGTGATGTTTAAAGCTTAATCGCTTCAAAATTGAGTTATTAGAGTTTTCATGTTTGTCCTCTCATAATCGCCTCCATGATGTTAGGGTTTGCTGTTTATGCTCTTTCAAGATGCTGAATGGATGAGGATGAAAGCCCTTAAATAAAACTTTAGGCCATTCCTTTCATTTGACTAGGGTTTTTTACCATTTTAAAATTCATGCTTCTTTGATTCTCCTACTTCTATTCCTGCGTCTTTAGATCTATGGTCAAGTTGTATTGTTTTGATTGAACTGAATGACTTTGATTTCTCTTTTGTTATCGGTATTTTGATCTCCCTTCCACAAAATTCATTTTTGATCCTACTTATTTGCTAATTGATTTGGTGCAGAGAAAAAGACAGAGAAAGAAACAAAACAGGTATAAGTTCCCCTTCTTCCTTCAATCTCGTCTTTAAAACATTTCTCTTATATTGTACGTGATACAGGCTTCCACGAACGACGATGGGGATTCGTGAGCTTCAAATCTTCCTATCTTCTTCGTTCTTCTCTTCCTGGTGAGTTCCCCAATTTCTTGCGTTTGTCCCTCATTGGATTCATTATTCACTGGATTCAAACAATGATTTTTTTGTAGGGTTTATTTATCATTTCTTCTTTGACATTATCCATTGTTGTCATCTTAGGTTTCAGATTCAAAGGCTCATCTCCTCCTGTTACATGGTCTTTTTTCTTCCTGTCATTATGTGATTTATGATTCTATTGTTGTTGAAAATATTCAGTAAACACTCAGAGAAGACAAAACATTAGGTATTGTTAGACTTTCACGCTCTTCTTCCTCAATTTTGCATTGCAATTACATTCATTCATTAATGTTTATATTTCGGAACCAGGTTTTGTTTTATCGATTTTGTTTCTCTATACCTATCAATCTGTCTCTTGAATTTGGAATAGGGGAAGCTCACAAGAACCTAGCGATGGCACCGACAATGGAAGGATTGGTTCAGATATTATACTACTTGGTTAGGCCTCTTGCTTTTTTGTTTTCTATTTTCAGCTCTAATGATATGTCTATGACTCAAGCATGAGTTATGGGTATGTAATCATCGTTTTTTATAGTTTAAATTACTGTTTTTTTAGGATACATGGCATTGTTATATTTGTGGCTCTAAATATGGGAGGGGATTTGGTAAGCAAGTCGAATTTTTGTCTAAAGTTGCTTATAGATACTTTACTTATCATACTAATGAACGAATATAATTGATTGCATTGCAAAATGAGGAAGAAGAGTGTGATAGTCGAACTGAATAATTTTATTCTTCTTTGGGAATTCAGAGGTCAATTTCAACCTAGGAAAAGGAGAAAGGAACAGTAGATGATTTTCTGGTATGATTTTCCTCTCTCAAGATCAAGTATTGAACCTGGAAATGAATGTTATGTGTAGATAATTTTGTTCTCAACTTAATTTGTATTTTTCTTTATTCTCATATATGGTCTGAATGAGATCAATCCGAAAGCTGCAGAACTAGAGGAAAACAATGCATTCGCTCCTTGTAGTGTTGATGGTCGGTCGTCTAGAAATCATGCTAACAGGCACTCTAATTGTTCATATTTAGGTCAATATAAGACAGTACGAAGAAAATTTTCTGAATCAAGGATCAATTTCCGATGCTCTAAAATAGCACGGTGAGTAGGGAAGGGAATCTAATATTCCCTGGGACAATATGAGGAAATTTGTTGAAACCTTAAAGGTCCATTCCGTAAGGAAAATCAGCTTAAATCTTCCTTCATGGAATCAAGTGTTGGAATGCATTATTTATTTTTCACCATTGTAATTTATAACCCAACATAATAGCCAATTCAAAAGAGATAAAAAGTTGATTTTTTTTATAGTCGTGTTACTTTTTATGTAATTTATACTCCAATTTTAGAACATATATGGAAAACAGTTTTAGGCACAATGGAAGGAGGTGTTTGTAGCATTATGAATGAATCCAACAACAAATTTGGGTCACCAAATGGTTCATCCATGGAAGAGAAGGCATAGACTATTCTCAGATACGAAAGCTTGAATTTGGACATCGTTGAAGGTAAACTAAAGCTGAATAAGAATTGCTTCCAATATTTGTAATTTGTGTTGTGTAATACTTGGAAGCCTTACATTAAATAGAACGAAATCAAAATATTAAATGAGGTTTTCTCTATCTACCATTTGTTGTGCTTTTACTCTTTTTGTCATTTTTAAATTTTGTGTTAGGAATATTAATGCTCAGATGTGGAATAGATTCTCCCTTTTTCACATATTCTTATAGTAATTTATTCATGGGCATGATGAAGTCACAATGTACGGGTTGATTCTCAATCAACTCTACTGATTGAGCTATACTTTCGATGAACAATGCTAAAATATACAACCTGATACCAAAATAGTGCGCCTACTTTTTTTTTTTTTTCCCGTGCTTGGCCCGCAAGCTTGGAAGGTTCGTTGTCGGTAGCCGAACCGAACGTTTTCCTTATTCGTCTCTTCACCTGCTCTACTTCAACGTGTCGTCTCCACTTTCCACTCTCCACTCTCAATAACCTGCAACTTCTTTCTTCACGAATCCGTCGCAGCCATGGCCGGTTGGGATGAAGAAGCTCTTCTACTCGCGAGCTGTAATATCCCGGATTTTTGGGTTTTCCGATCGAGATTTTTAATGGTTATTATTTTCCGAGTTGTAGGTTTCCGGTTAAATTAGAGATAAATGAATTATTTCGGAGATAAGTTGTCATATATTTAACGGATAGTCGATACAATTTTAAAGGAATTTCTATATATATATATATATAGTGATTTTTATTTTAGTTTTTTGATTTAATTTATGACCTTTCGAGATCAAGTTTGTTGGAGGAAAAATAAAAATAAATAAATAAATTATATCGGGTTTTGGGTTGACTCGCAAAATAAATTTAGAGAGCTGGTCGGAAATCGTAACGCTATTCCCGATGAGTACTATTCATCGTCCCCTACCTAGCTCCAAACCCTAACCCTTCCTTTGTTCCTGTGTTCCTTTAACCGTCCAGTTTCCGACCACCAGCACCACCCGCCGCCACCTGGGAGGACCGGCCTTGTCGCGCCAACCACCCCGATCCTCATCTCGAACCAGCAAAGCCTTCCCCTTCCGAATCGAACCCAGATCTGCCGCCTCCTCCACGGGTTTGTCGAGGTCGAAGAAGTGGTCGCTACACCCTGCCCGCCTGTCCTCTTCCGCGCTGAGCCGAGGGAGAAACCAGACCAGATCTGGTGGCCGTTCTCGCCTTCGAACGAGCCGCCAGTGGTCGCTACACCCCGCCCGCCTGTCCTCTTCCGTGCAAAGCCGAGGGAGAAACCAGACCAGATCTGGTGGCCGTTCTCGCCTTCGAACGAGCCGCCTTCGATAGACGCCACGACAAACCTGTTGCCACCTTCAAGGAGTCACCTTCGACGGTGTTGCCGTCGCAGCTTTCATTACTGTCTTGGAACTTTGGCTCATTTTGAGCAAAAAAGCCCGTTTTTGGGTCAACGGTAACCAAAACCTGTCTTAAGGCGTGTGTTCATCCAAAACAAAGTTATTTTATGTCTTATGAGGACCTATATGATGTAAATCCCATATTGGTTTACTGTCTTGGAACTTTCGCTCATTTTGGCCATAAAAAACCGTTTTTTGGTCAAAGCATACCAAAATATGTCAAAATGCGTGTGTCCATCCAAACCAAAGTCATTTTATTTCTTATTAGGACCTATATGATGTAAATATGACAGCAAATCACAGCTTTCATTACTGTCTTGGAACTTTGGCACATTTTGACCAAAAAAGCCCGTTTTTGGGTCAACGCTAACCAAAATCTGTCATAAGACGTGTGTTCATCAAAACCAAAGTTATTTTATGTCTTATGAGGACCTATATGATGTAAATATTTCAGAAAATCCCATATTGGTTTACTGTCTTGAAATTTTGGCTCATTTCGGCCATAAAAAACCGTTTTTGGGTCAAAGCATACCAAAATATGTCAAAATGCGTGCGTCCATCCAAACCAAAGTCATTTTATGTCTTATTAGGACCTATATGATGTAAATATGACAGCAAATCCCATATTTCTTTACTGTCTTGGAACTTTGGCTAATTTCGGCCATAAAAAATCATTTTTGGGTCAAAGCATACCAAAATATGTCAAAATGCGTGTGTCCATCCAAACCAAAGTCATTTTATTTCTTATTAGGACCTATATGATGTAAATATGACAGCAAATCACAGCTTTCATTACTGTCTTGGAACTTTGGCACATTTTGACCAAAAAAGCCCGTTTTTGGGTCAACGCTAACCAAAATCTGTCATAAGGCGTGTGTTCATCAAAACCAAAGTTATTTTATGTCTTATGAGGACCTATATGATGTAAATATTTCAGAAAATCCCATATTGGTTTACTGTCTTAGAACTTTGGCTCATTTTGGCCATAAAAAACCGTTTTTGGGTCAAAGCATACCAAAATATGTCAAAATGCGTGTGTCCATCCAAACCAAAGTCATTTTATTTCTTATTAGGACCTATATGATGTAAATATGACAGCAAATCACAGCTTTCATTACTGTCTTGGAACTTTGGCTCATTTTGATTAAAATAGCCCGTTTTTGGGTCAACGCTAACCAAAACCTGTATTAAGGCGTGTGTTCATCCAAACCAAAGTTATTTTATGTCTTATGAGGACCTATATGATGTAAATCACATATTGGTTTACTGTCTTGGAACTTTCGCTCATTTTGGCCCTAAAAAACCGTTTTTTGGTCAAAGCATACCAAAATATGTCAAAATGCGTGTGTTCATCCAAACCAAAGTCATTTTATGTCTTATTAGGACCTATATGATGTAAATATGACAGCAAATCACAGCTTTCACTACCGTATTGGAACTTTGGCTCATTTTGACAAAAAAGCACGTTTTTGGGTCAACGATAACCAAAATCTGTCATAAGGCGTGTGTTCATCCAAACCAAAGTTATTTTATGTCTTATTAGGACCTATATGATGTGAATATGACGGCAAATCACAGCTTTCACTACCGTCTTGGAACTTTGGCTCATTTTGACCAAAAAAGCCCGTTTTTGGGTCAACGCTAACCAAAATCTTTCATAAGGCGTGTGTTCATCCAAACAAAAGTTATTTTATGTCTTATGAGGACCTATATGACGTAAATATGACAGCAAATCCCATATTTCTTTACTGTCTCCGAATTTTGGCTCATTTTGGCAAAAACAAACCGTTTTAGGGTCAAGGCATACCAAAATATGTCAAAATGCGTGTGTCCATCCCAACCAAAGTTATTTTATTTCTTATTAGGACCTATATGATGTAAATATGACAGCAAATCGCAGCTTTCACTACCATCTTAAAACTTTGGCTCATTTTGACCAAAAAAGCACGTTTTTGGTTCAACGCTAACCAAAATCTGTCATAAGGCGTGTGTTCATCCAAACCAAAGTTATTTTATGTCTTATGAGGACCTATATGATGTAAATATTTCAGCAAATCCCATATTTCTTTACTGTCTTCGAACTTTGGCTCATTTTGGCCAAAAAAAACCATTTTAGGGTCAAAGCATACCAAAATATGTCAAAATGCGTGTGTCCATCCAAACCAAAGTCAATTTATTTCTTATTAGGACCTATATGATGTAAATATGACAGAAAATCACATCTTTCATTTCTTTCTTGGAACTTTGGCTCATTTTGAGCAAAAAAGCACGTTTTTGGGGCAACGCTAACCAAAATCTGTCATAAGGCGTGTGTTCATCCAAACCAAAGTTATTTTATGTCTTATGAGGACCTATATGATGTAAATATTTCAGAAAATCCCATATTTCTTTACTGTCTCCGAATTTTGGCTCATTTTGGTAAAAACAAACCGTTTTAGGGTCAAAGCATACCAAAATATGTCAAAATGCGTGTGTCCATCCAAACCAAAGTCATTTTATTTCTTATTAGGACCTATATGATGTAAATATGACAGCAAATCGCAGCTTTCACTACCATCTTAAAACTTTGGCTCATTTTGACCAAAAAAGCCCGTTCTTGGTTCAACGCTAACGAAAATCTGTCATAAGGCGTGTGTTCATCCAAACCAAAGTTATTTTATGTCTTATGAGGACCTATATGATGTAAATATTTCAGCAAATCCCATATTTCTTTACTGTCTCCGAATTTTGGCTCATTTTGGCAAAAACAAACCGTTTTAGGGTCAAAGCATACCAAAATATGTCAAAATGCGTGTGTCCATCCAAACCAAAGTCATTTTATTTCTTATTAGGACCTATATGATGTAAATATGACAGAAAATCACAGCTTTCATTACTGTCTTGGAACTTTGGCTCATTTTGACCAAAAAAGCACGTTCTTGGTTCAACGCTAACGAAAATCTGTCATAAGGCGTGTGTTCATCCAAACCAAAGTTATTTTATGTCTTATGAGGACATATATGATGTAAATATTTCAGCAAATCCCATATTTCTTTACTGTCTCCGAATTTCGGCTCATTTTGTCAAAAACAAACCGTTTTAGGGTCAAAGCATACCAAAATATGTCAAAATGCGTGTGTTCATCCAAACCGAAGTAATTTTATGTCTGATTAGGACCTATATGGTGTAAATATGACAGCAAATCATAGGTTTCATTACTGTCTTGGAACTTTGGCTCTTTTTGACCAAAAAAGTACGTTTTTGGGTCAATGTTAACCAAAATCTGTCATAAGGCGTGTGTTCATCCAAACAAAAGCTATTTTATGTCTTATGAGGACCTATATGATGTAAATATTTCAGCAAATCCCATATTTCTTTACTGTCTCCGAATTTTGGCTCATTTTGGCAAAAAACAAACCGTTTTACGGTCAAAGCATACCAAAGTATGTTAAAATGCGTGTGTGCATCCAAACCAAAGTCATTTTATTTCTTATTAGGACCTATATGATGTAAATATGACAGCAAATCGCAGCTTTCACTACCATCTTAAAACTTTGGCTCATTTTGACCAAAAAAGCACGTTTTTGGTTCAACGCTAACCAAAATCTGTCATAAGGCGTGTGTTCATCCATACCAAAGTTATTTTATGTTGTATGAGGACCTATATGATGTAAATATTTCAGCAAATCCCATATTTCTTTACTGTCTCAGAATTTTGGCTCATTTTGGCAAAAACAAACCGTTTTAGGGTCAAAGCATACCAAAATATGTCAAAATCCGTGTGTCCATCCAAACCGAAGTTTTTTTTATTTCTTATTAGGACCTATATGATTTAAATATGACAGAAAATCACAGCTTTCATTACTGTCTTGGAACTTTGGCTCATTTTGACCAAAAAAGCCCGTTTTTGGGTCAACGCTAACCAAAATCTATCATAAGGCGTGTGTTCATCCAAACAAAAGTTATTTTATGTCTTATGAGGACCTATATGATGTAAATATTTCAGCAAATCCCATATTTCTTTACTGTCTCCGAATTTTGGCTCATTTTGGCAAAAACAAACCGTTTTAGGGTCAAAGCATACAATAATATGTCAAAACTGCATGTGTCCATCCAAACCAAAGTCATTTTATGTCTTATTACGACCTATATGATGTAAATATGACAGCAAATCACAGCTTTCACTACCGTCTTGGAACTTTGGCTCATTTTGACCAAAAAAGCACGTTTTTGGGGCAACGCTAACCAAAATCTGTCATAAGGCGTGTGTTCATCCAAACAAAAGTTATTTTATGTCTTATGAGGACCTATATGATGTAAATATTTCAGCAAATCCCATATTTCTTTACTGTCTCCGAATTTTGGCTCATTTTGGCAAAAACAAACCGTTTTAGGGTCAAAGCATACCAAAATATTTCAAAATCCGTGTGTCCATCCAAACAAAAGTTATTTTATTTCTTATTAGGACCTATATGATGTAAATATGACAGAAAATCACATTTTTCATTACTGTCTTGGAACTTTGGCTCATTTTGACCAAAAAAACCCGTTTTTGGGTCAACGCTAACGAAAATCTGTCATAAGGCGTGTGTTCATCCAAACCAAAGTTATTTTATGTCTTATGAGGACATATATGATGTAAATATTTCAGCAAATCCCATATTTCTTTACTGTCTCCGAATTTTGGCTCATTTTGTCAAAAACAAAACCGTTTTAGGGTAAAAGCATACCAAAATATGTCAAAATGCGTGTGTTCATCCAAACCAAAGTCATTTTATGTCTTATTAGGACCTATATGGTGTAAATATGACAGCAAATCATAGCTTTCATTACTGTCTTGGAACTTTGGCTCATTTTGACCAAAAAAGTACGTTTTTGGGTCAACGTTAACCAAAATCTGTCATAAGGCGTGTGTTCATCCCAAACAAAAGTTATTTTATGTCTTATGAGGACCTATATGATGTAAATATTTCAGCAAATCCCCATATTTTCTTTACTGTCTCCGAATTTTGGCTCATATTGGCAAAAAACAAACCGTTTTAGGGTCAAAGCATACCAAAGTATGTCAAAATGCGTGTGTTCATCAAAAACCAAAGTCATTTTATTTCTTATTAGGACCTATATGATGTAAATATGACAGAAAATCACAGCTTTCATTACTGTCTTGGAACTTTGGCTCATTTTGAGCAAAAAAGCACGTTTTTGGGTCAACGCTAACCAAAATCTGTCATAAGGCGTGTGTTCATCCAAACCAAAGTTATTTTATGTCTTATGAGGACCTATATGATGTAAATATCCCATATTTCTTTACTGTCTGAGAATTTGGCTCATTTCGGCAAAAAAAACCGTTTTAGGGTCAAAGCATACCAAAATATGTCAAAATGCGTGTGTCCATCCAAACCAAAGTCATTTTATTTCTTATTAGGACCTATATGATGTAAATATGACAGCAAATCACAGCTTTCATTACTGTCTTGGAACTTTGGCTCATTTTGACCAAAAAAGCCCGTTTTTGGTCAACGCTAACCAAAATCTGTCATAAGGCGTGTGTTCATCCAAACCAAAGTTATTTTATGTCTTATGAGGACCTATATGATGTAAATATGACAGCAAATCCCATATTTCTTTACTGTCTCGAATTTTGGCTCATTTGGCCAAAAAAACCGTTTTAGGGTCAAAGCATACCAAAATATGTCAAAATGCGTGTGTCATCCAAACAAAGTCATTTTATTTCTTATTAGGACCTATATGATGTAAATATGACAGAAAATCACAGCTTTCATTACTGTCTTGGAACTTTGGCTCATTTTGAGCAAAAAAGCACGTTTTTGGGTCAACGCTAACCAAAATCTGTCATAAGGCGTGTGTTCATCCAAACCAAAGTTATTTTATGTCTTATGAGGACCTATATGATGTAAATATTTCAGCAAATCCCATATTTCTTTACTGTCTCCGAATTTTGGCTCATTTTGGCAAAAACAAACCGTTTTAGGGTCAAAGCATACCAAAATATGTCAAAATGCGTGTGTCCATCCAAACCAAAGTCATTTTATTTCTTATTAGGACCTATATGATGTAAATATGACAGCAAATCACAGCTTTCACTACTGTCTTGGAACTTTGGCTCATTTTGACCAAAAAAGCCCGTTTTTGGTTCAACGCTAACCAAAATCTGTCATAAGGCGTGTGTTCATCCAAACAAAGTTATTTTATGTCTTATGAGGACCTATATGATGTAAATATTTCAGCAAATCCCATATTTCTTTACTGTCTCCGAATTTTGGCTCATTTTGGCAAAAACAAACCGTTTTAGGGTCAAAGCATACCAAAATATGTCAAAATGCGTGTGTCCATCCAAACCAAAGTCATTTTATTTCTTATTAGGACCTATATGATGTAAATATGACAGAAAATCACAGCTTTCATTACTGTCTTGGAACTTTGGCTCATTTTGACCAAAAAAGCCCGTTTTTGGGTCAACGCTAACCAAAATCTGTCATAAGGCGTGTGTTCATCCAAACCAAAGTTATTTTATGTCTTATGAGGACCTATATGATGTAAATATTTCAGCAAATCCCATATTTCTTTACTGTCTCCGAATTTTGGCTCATTTTGGCAAAAAAAACCGTTTTAGGGTCAAAGCATACCAAAATATGTCAAAATGCGTGTGTCCATCCAAACCAAAGTCATTTTATTTCTTATTAGGACCTATATGATGTAAATATGACAGCAAATCACAGCTTTCATTACTGTCTTGGAACTTTGGCTCATTTTGACCAAAAAAGCCCGTTTTTGGGGCAACGCTAACCAAAATCTGTCATAAGGCGTGTGTTCATCCAAACAAAAGTTATTTTATGTCTTATGAGGACCTATATGATGTAAATATTTCAGCAAATCCCATATTTCTTTACTGTCTCCGAATTTTGGCTCATTTTGGCAAAAACAAACCGTTTTAGGTCAAAGCATACCAAAATATGTCAAAATGCGTGTGTTCATCCAAACCAAAGTCATTTTATTTCTTATTAGGACCTATATGATGTAAATATGACAGAAAATCACAGCTTTCATTACTGTCTTGGAACTTTGGCTCATTTTGAGCAAAAAAGCACGTTTTTGGGTCAACGCTAACCAAAATCTGTCATAAGGCGTGTGTTCATCCAAACCAAAGTTATTTTATGTCTTATGAGGACCTATATGATGTAAATATTCAGCAAATCCCATATTTCTTTACTGTCTCCGAATTTTGGCTCATTTTGGCAAAAACAAACCGTTTTAGGGTCAAAGCATACCAAATATGTCAAAATGCGTGTGTCCATCCAAACCAAAGTCATTTTATTCTTATTAGGACCTATATGATGTAAATATGACAGCAAATCAGCTTTCATACTCTTAAAACTTTGGCTCATTTTGACCAAAAAAGCATTTTTGGTTCAACGCTAACCAAAATCTGTCATAAGGCGTGTGTTCATCCAAACCAAAGTTATTTTATGTCTTATGAGGACCTATATGATGTAAATATTTCAGCAAATCCCATATTTCTTTACTGTCTGAATTTTGGCTCATTTGGCAAAAAAAACCGTTTTAGGGTCAAAGCATACCAAAATATGTCAAAATGCGTGTGTCCATCCAAACCAAAGTCATTTTTATTTCTTATTAGGACCTATATGATGTAAATATGACAGAAAAATCACAGCTTTCATTACTGTCTTGGAACTTTGGCTCATTTTGACCAAAAAAGCCCGTTTTTGGGTCAACGCTAACCAAAATCTGTCATAAGGCGTGTGTTCATCCAAACAAAAGTTATTTTATGTCTTATGAGGACCTATATGATGTAAATATTTCAGCAAATCCCATATTTCTTTACTGTCTCCGAATTTTGGCTCATTTTGGCAAAAACAAACCGTTTTAGGGTCAAAGCATACCAAAATATGTCAAAATGCGTGTGTCATCCAAACCAAAGTCATTTTATTTCTTATTAGGACCTATATGATGTAAATATGACAGCAAAATCACAGCTTTCATTACCTCTTAAAACTTTGGCTCATTTTGACCAAAAAAGCACGTTTTTGGTTCAACGCTAACCAAAATCTGTCATAAGGCGTGTGTTCATCCAAACCAAAGTTATTTTATGTCTATGAGGACCTATATGATGTAAATATTTCAGCAAATCCATATTTCTTTACTGTCTCCGAATTTTGGCTCATTTTGGCAAAAACAAACCGTTTTAGGGTCAAAGCATACCAAAATATGTCAAAATCCGTGTGTCCATCCAAACCAAAGTTTTTTTTATTTCTTATTAGGACCTATATGATGTAAATATGACAGAAAATCACATTTTTCATTACTGTCTTGGAACTTTGGCTCATTTTGACCAAAAAGCCCGTTTTTGGGTCAACGCTAACCAAAATCTTTCATAAGGCGTGTGTTCATCAAAACCAAAGTTATTTTATGTCTTATGAGGACATATATGATGTAAATATTTCAGCAAATCCCATATTTCTTTACTGTCTCCGAATTTTGGCTCATTTTGTCAAAACAAACCGTTTTAGGGTCAAAGCATACCAAAATATGTCAAAATGCGTGTGTTCATCCAAACCAAAGTAATTTTATGTCTGATTAGGACCTATATGGTGTAAATATGACAGCAAATCATAGCTTTCATTACTGTCTTGGAACTTTGGCTCTTTTTGACCAAAAAAGTACGTTTTTGGGTCAACGTTAACCAAAATCTGTCATAAGGCGTGTGTTCATCCAAACAAAAGTATTTTATGTCTTATGAGGACCTATATGATGTAAATATTTCAGCAAATCCCATATTTCTTTACTGTCTCCGAATTTTGGCTCATTTTGGCAAAAAAAAACCGTTTTAGGGTAAAGCATACCAAATATGTCAAAATGCGTGTGTCATCCAAACCAAAGTCATTTTATTTCTTATTAGGACCTATATGATGTAAATATGACAGAAAAATCACAGCTTTCATTACTGTCTTGGAACTTTGGCTCATTTTGACAAAAAAGCCCGTTTTTGGTCAACGCTAACCAAAATCTGTCATAAGGCGTGTGTTCATCCAACAAAAGTTATTTTATGTCTTATGAGGACCTATATGATGTAAATATTTCAGCAAATCCCATATTTCTTTACTGTCTCCGAATTTTGGCTCATTTTGGCAAAAACAAAACGTTTTAGGGTCAAAGCATACAAAATATGTCAAAATGCCTGTGTCCCATCCAAACAAAAGTCATTTATGTCTTATTAGGACCTATATGATGTAAATATGACAGCAAATTACAGCTTTCATTACTGTCTTGAACTTTGGCTCATTTTGAGCAAAAAAGCCGTTTTTGGGTCAACGCTAACCAAAATCTGTCATAAAGGCGTGTGTTCATCCAAACCAAAGTTATTTATGTCTTATGAGGACCTATATGATGTAAATATGACAGCAAATCCCATATTTCTTTTCTGTCTTTGAAAACTTTGGCTCATTTCGGCCATTAAAACCTTTTTGGGTCAAAGCATACCAAAATATGTCAAAATGCGTGTGTCCATCCAAACCAAAGTCATTTTTATTCTTATTAGGACCTATATGATGTAAATATGACAGCAAAATCACAGCTTTCCACTACGTCTTGGAACTTTGGCTCATTTTGACCAAAAAAGCACGTTTTTGGG
>NCTC01003628.1:0-69172 GCA_002319775.1 Fagopyrum tataricum | reverse complement strand
GCTTTACCATTGCCATTTTGCATAGAGGTGTAGACCTCTTCGGCACTCATGGCTCCTTGCCTAAGGTTCTCCAACCTTTGCCTCAGCTCCCTAGCATAATGTTGAGTACAAAACGAGCTCTCATCAAGGCCTTCATTTGTTCCCATGTAGTGATGGCCGGATCCAAGGTTCTTCTCCTTTCCTTGACAAGATGATCCCACCATACTAGTGCATAGCCTTGGAACTCCAATGATGCAAGTTGGACCTTCCTTTGCTCTCCAAAGTGATGGCAAGACCAAATTTGTTCCAATTTAGTCTCCCAATCCATGTAAGCATCGGGTCACACTTGCCTTCAAAGCTAGGAATCTTGACCTTCACTTTCCCTATTCCATCTAGCTCTTGATAAGGCCTAAATGGCTCATATTCTCGTCCTCTCCTTGGCTGTGGGTGACGCCTAGGGAACTCTCTCCACATGCCTTCTTCCTCAATATCCTCTTGTGGCTCCTGAAAATCATCCACAAAACCTTGCACATTAGGTGTTCTAGGAAGAGTGTTAGCATGTCTCATACCTTGCCCTTGAGGGTTCTTTGAGGTGATTCATGGGCTGTTTCTCTAGGGGCATCTCTAGACGTGCCTCCTATCTCGAAAGTGGACCTCGGCTGTGGCGTGGCCGTGTGTGTGCTGGCCGAGACTCCAACTTGCCAATCTGGTGGGTCAATCATTGCCACCGAAACTAGTTGAATTAGATAAAACAGAAAATTCTCACAAGTGTTTACTCTCACTCTCACACTCAAGTTGTGTTGATCACAAGCTATTTGATGCAATTGACTTGGATGGATTAAAACTCCTTCTAAGATCAATGCCTTAGCTCAACTAGCACACTCCTTGGCTTGAATAAGGGTAATACACGGCTGCTTGAAGGTTCACAACAGAAAACGTCAAGATAGACACTAAGAAATGGAGATAAGACTCAAGACTCAAGAAAGATGCAAGAGGCTGTTATGGACTCTCAAAGATGGTAAACTCAAGATATAATAGAATTAGAATGAAACAAGGAAGATAGACACACAAGAGACTAAGAAGAGAGCTTCACTTACCTTGTCTTTATGCAATGGAGAGAGAGATGGCCGGTTGTTGTGTTTGTCGATGGTTTTAGATAATGAAGATGGATAGAAATGAGGTAAGTAAGTCTTTTTGTAGTCTCGATAATCCTTTCACAATCAGATTGTAAAAACACTTGTTTTTCTAGCTTCTACACAACTTAGGTTAGTATAGGATATGATATGATATGATATGTAGGATGATGAAATGATATGAGAAAATGTTTGTTTTTCTTTCCTTTTTTTTTTTGTGGGACTTGGCTGACGTTTTTTTGGAAGGAAATGAGAGAAAATTAAAAAAATTGTAAAGAAAAGAGAGATAACTAACTAGAAGTAGTCTCTTGTTGTTGCTACAATTTAGGAACTTTTTGTGGCCTCTCTCTTTTACTTGCAATGGCTGATCCTTATGTGAAGAGTGGTCCCCTTTTGCTTCTAAAATTGTGTTTGAACGGTTATTTTCCAAGAGGAAGCAGCTGGACGTTTTGGATGAAGAAAAGGCCGATGAAGGTGATGTAGAATGGCTGAAAAATGGTGTTTTGGCTTGGCTTTCTCTCTTCTCCAATAAACACAAGAAACAAAGCAAATTAGACTCAAATAGACTCTTAAATGAAGCAAATGACTCAAACAAAGAAAAGACTCAAAGAAGATACTCAAACCGTCAATGGTGATGGCTGATTCCGGACTCGCAATCAACTAGCTCTGATACCACTTTGATGCGGGATTGGGCCGCAAATGACTAGATCTAGATTGGAGCCCTTCAATGACCTTCCAATGGACGTTTTTCTTGACAATAAATACGAAATCAGAATGATTTAGAACAAGAAATGGACGTTAATGGAGGTAATGAAAGAAAAAGAATGGCGTGGAATATGTAGTAGAGATAGATCCAAAAGAACCAAAAACTCCCTTACTAGAACCTTGATCAGATTGATCAAAACCCAAACAAGATGATGTCTTCAACCCTTTCTTCTATAACCTTACACAAGCCTTCAATGGAGACAAGCACAAGGAGGGACTAGTATTGACTAGTAGCACCAATCTCTAAAGGAGATTAACACACACAAGAACAACCTAGCAAGGATTCACAACGATTCAATCAATGGCTCACTTTATTGATTGAATTTTCTGAATAAGAACACAAGCTCTCTCAAAAGAGACGGTTTATCAATTGGCTAAAATCTATCTAATTTGGAAATAAGCTAAGAGAGGCTTTTTATATGCCTAGAAAGCCTCCTATATAAAAAAAGGAATAACATTTGTCAAAAAAGACAATAAAACAAATAAAACAAACTAAAACAAATAAAAATAACCCTTAAAATGTTTTGAGCCTAAAGGTTATAAAAAGTCTTGTATTTTATACCAAAAGATGATATAAAATACAATAGACGCTCCAAAAGCCTCAATCTTCCATTTCTTATAATTCCGGGACAAGTGTCTCTTCCTTGCTCTTGCATGGCTCCAAATCACGTGTGCATGGTCTCCCTTCCATGTCCAAGTCGTCGGAATCGTCATTAACGTGACTAAGGAATCCTTAATCAGCAATAGATCATCAATGGTCTCCTTAGGAGCTAAAGACACCAACAAGTTAGACACCTCCTCTTGAATTGCTCTAGCCCTTGATCTAGTGATTGGCCCTTGCATTGTAGGACTAGTAGGGGTTGTTGGTGATGGTCCCTCATCACTAACTTGGTGATTAACTTGCCTTGTTGATTCGTTGTGGATCTATAATACATCAATTTGAACACTATTATAGTGTTCAATGAGATTATGTTGTCTCTACTACTCTCCTCCTTGTACATAGACGTTGGTTGTACTTAACTCTCAACAATAAACAAGGAGATGAGTACATAAACACATCAATTTTGAACACTATTATAATGTTTAATTTGATTATGTTGTCTCTACTACTCTCCTCCTTGTAGATAGGCGCTGGTTGTACTTAACTCTCAACAATAAACAAGGAGATGAATACATAAACACATCAGTTTGATCACTATTATAGTGTTCAATGTGATTATGTTGTCTCTACTACTCTCCTCTTGTAGATAGGCATTGGTTGTACTTAACTGTCAACAATAAACAAGGAATGAGTACATAGACTAACCTAGTGATTAACTAGCCTTGTTGATTCATTGTGGATCTATAATACATCAATTTGAACATTATTATAGTGTTCAATTTGATGATGTTGCCTCTACTGCTCTCCTCCTTGTAGATAAGCGTTGGTTGTACTTAACTCGCAACAATAAACGAGGAAATGAGTACATAGACTAACCTGGTGATTAACTAGCCTTATTGATTTGTTGTGGATCTATAATACATCAATTTGAACACTATTATAATGTTCAATTTGATTATGTTGCCTCTACTGCTCTCCTCCTTGTAAATAAGCCTTGGTTGTGCTTAACTCTCAACAATAAACAAGGAGTCGAGTACATAGACTAACCTGGTGATAACAAGCTTTGTTGATTCGTTGTGGATCTATAATACATCAATTTGAACACTATTATAGTGTTTAATTTGATTATGTTGTCTCTACTACTCTCCTCCTTGTAGATAGGTGTTGGTTGTACTTAACTCTTAACAATAAACAAATTGTTGATACATAGACTAACCTAGTGATTAAATTGCCTTGTTGATTCGTTGTAGATCTATAAATACATCAATTTGAACACTATTATAGTGTTCAATATAATTATGTTGTCTCTACTACTCTCCTTCTTGTTGATAGGCGTTGGTTGTACTTAACTCTCAACAATTAACAAGAAATGAGTACATAAACTAACATGGTGATTAACAAGCCTTGTTGATTCGTTGTGGATCTATCATACATTAATTTGAACATTATTATAGTGTTCAATTTGATTATGTTGCCTCTACTGCTCTCCTCCTTGTAGATAAGCGTTGATTGTACTTAACTCTCAATAATAAACAAGGAGATGAGTACATACACTAACCTGGTGATTAACTAGCTTTGTTGTTTCGTTGTGGATTTATAATACATCAATTTGAACATTATTACAGTGTTCAATTTGATGATGTTGCCTCTACTGCTCTCCTCCTTGTAGATAAGCGTTGGTTGTACTTAACTCTCAACAATAAACAAGGAGATGAGTACATAAATACATCAACTGGAACACTATTATAGTGTTCAATGTGATTATGTTGTCTCTACTACTCTCCTTCTTGTAGATAGGCGCTGGTTACACTTAACTCTCAACAATAAAAAAGGAGATGAGTACATAGACTAACTTGGTGATTAACTTGCCTTGTTGATTCGTTGTGGATCTATAATACATCAATTTGTACCATATTTTAGTTTTCAATTTGATTATGTTGTCTCTACTACTCTCCTCCTTGTAGATAGGCGCTGGTTGTACTTAACTCTAAACAATAAAAACGGAAATGAGTACATAAACACATAAATTTGAACAATATTATAGTGTTCAATGTGATTATGTTGTCTCTACTATTCTCCTTCTTGTAGATAGGCGTTGGTTGTAATTAACTCTAACAATAAACAAGGAATGAGTACATAGACTAACCTAGTGATTAACTAGCCTTGTTGATTCATTGTGGATCTATAATACATCAATTTGAACACTATTATAGTGTTCAATTTGATTATGTTGCTTCTACTGCTCTCCTCCTTGTAGATAGGCGTTGGTTGTACTTAACTCTCAACAATAAGCAAAGAATGAGTACTTAGACTAAACTGGTGATTAACTAGCTTTGTTGATTCATTGTAGATCTATAATACATCAATTTGAACACTATTATAGTGTTCAATTTGATTATGTTGTCTCTACTGCTCTCCTCCTTGTAGATAAGCGTTGGTTGTACTTAACTCTTAACAATAAACAAATAATTGATACATAGACTAACCTGGTGATTAAATAGCCTTGTTGATTCGTTGTGGATCTATAAATACATCAATTTGAATACTATTATAGTGTTCAATATGATTATGTTGTCTTTACTACTCTCCTTGTTGTTGATATGCGTTGGTTGTACTTAACTCTCATCAATAAACAAGGAATGAGTACATAACTAACCTGGTGATTAACAAGCCTTGTTGATTCGTTGTGGATCAATAATACATCAATTTGAACACTATTATAGTGTTCAATTTGATTATGTTGTCTCTACTACTCTCCTCCTTGTAGATAAGCTTTGGTTGTACTTAACTCTTAACAATAAACAAAATAATGATAGATAGACTAACCTGGTGATTAAATAGCCTTGTTGATTCGTTGTGGATCTATATAATACAACAATTTGAACACTATTATAGTGTTCAATTGATTATGTTGTCTCTACTACTCTCCTTCTTGTTGATAGGCGTTGGTTGTACTTAACTCTCAACAATAAAAAGAAATGAGTACATAAACTAACCTGGTGATTAACTAGCCTTGTTGTTTCGTTGTGATTATAAATACAACAATTTGAACACTATTATAGTGTTCAATTAATTATGTTGTCTCTACTACTCTCCTTCTTGTTGATAGGCGTTGGTTGTACTTAACTCTCAACAATAAACAAGAAATGAGTACATAAACTAACTGGTGATTAACTAGCCTTGTTGTTTCGTTGTGGATTTATAATACATCAATTTGAACATTATTATAGTGTTCAATTTGATGATGTTGCCTCTACTGCTCTCCTCCTTGTAGATAGGCGTTGTTGTACTTAACTCTCAACAATAAACAAAGAGATGAGTACATAAACTAACTTGGTGATTAAAGCCTTGTTGATTCGTTGTGGATCTATAATACATCAATTTAAACAATTATAGTGTTCAATTTGATTATGTTGTCTCTACTACTCTCCTCCTTGTAGATAGCGTTGTTGTACTTAACTCTCAACAATAAACAAGAGATGAGTACAGACTAACTGGTGATTACTAGCCTTGTTGATTCGTTGTGGATCTATAATACATCAATTTGAACAATATTATAGTGTTCAATTTGATTATGTTGTCTCTACTACTCTCCTCCTTGTAGATAGCGTTGTTGTACTTAACTCTCAACAATAAACAAGAATGAGTACATAGACTAACTGGTGATTAACTTGCCTTGTTGATTCGTTGTGGATCTATAATACATCAATTTGAACAATATTATAATGTTCAATTTGATTTTGTTGTCTCTACTACTCTCCTCCTTGTAGATAGCGTTGGTTGTACTTAACTCTCAACAATAAACAAGAAGATGATGACATAATCAATTTGAACACTATTATAGTGTTCAATGTGATTATGTTGTCTCTACTACTCTCCTTCTTGTAGATAGCGTTGGTTGTACTTAACTCTTAACAATAAAACAAGAATGTACATAGACTAACCTGGTGATTAACTAGCCTTGTTGATTCGTTGTGGATCTATAATACATCAATTTGAACACTATTATAGTGTTCAATTTGATTATGTTGCCTCTACTGCTCTCCTCCTTGTAGATAAGCGTTGGTTGTACTTAACTCTCAACAATAAACAAGAAATGAGTACATAGACTAACCTGGTGATTAACTAGCCTTGTTGATTCGTTTGTGGATCTATAATACATCAATTTGAACACTATTATAGTGTTCAATTTGATTATGTTGTCTCTACTGCTCTCCTCCTTGTGATAGGCGTTGGTTGTACTTAACTTCCCAACAAAAACAAGAAATGAGTACATAGACTAACCGGGTGATTACATAGCCTTGTTGATTCGTTGTGGATCTATAATACAATATTTTGAACACTATTATAGTGTTAATTGATTATGTTGTCTTTACTACTCTCCTCCTTATAGATAGGCGTTGGTTTTACTTAATCTCAACAATAAACAAGGAGATGAGTACATAGATTAACATGGTGATTAACTAGCGTTGTTGATTCGTTGTGGATCTATAATACATCAATTTGAACACTATTATAGTGTTCATTGTGATTATGTTGTCTCTACTACTCTCCTACTTGTAGATAGGCGTTGGTTTTACTTAATTCTCAATAAAAAAAAGGGGATGAGTACATAGACTAACCTAGTGATTAGATAGCCTTGTTGATTCGTTGTGGATTTATAATACATCAATTTGAACACTATTATAGTGTTCAATTTGATTATGTTGTCTCTACTAATCTCCTACTTGTAGATAGGCGTTGGTTTTATTTAACTCTCTACAATAAACAAGTAGATGAGTACATAGACTAACATGGTGATTAACTAGCCTTGTTGATTCGTTGTGGATCTATAATACATCAATTGGAACACTATTATAGTGTTCAATGTGATTATGTTGTCTCTACTACTCTCCTGCTTGTAGATAGGCGTTGGTTTTACTTAATTCTCAACAATAAACAAGAAGATGAGTACATAGACTAACCTAGTGATTACTAAGCCTTCTTAATTTGTTGTGGATCTATAATACATCAATTTGAAGACTATTATAATGTTCAATTTGATTATATTGTCTCTAGTACTCTCCTCCTTGTAGGTAGGTGTTGGTTTATCTTAATTCTCAACATTAAACAATGAGATGAGTACATAGACTAACCTGGTGATTACATAGCCTTGTTGATATGTTGTAGATTTGTTTATGTTGTCTCTACTACTCTCCTACTTGTAGATGGGCGTTGGTTTTACTTAACTCTCAACAATAAACAAGGAGATGAGTACATAAACTAACCTGGTGATTAACTAGCCTTGTTGATTCGTTGTGGATCTATAATACAATAATTTGAACACTATTATAGTGTTCAATTTAATTATGTTGTCTTTACTACTCTCCTCCTTGTAGATAGGCGTTGGTTTTACTTAAATTCTCAACAATAAACAAGGAGATGAGTACATAGACTAACTGGTGATTACATAGCCTTTTTGATTCGTTGTGGATCTATAATACATCAATTTGAACACGATTATTGTGTTCAACTTGATTATGTTGTCTCTACTACTCTCATACTTGTAGATTGGCGTTGGTTTTATTTAACTCTCAACAATAAACAAGGAGATGAGTACATACAGTAACCTGGTGATTAACTAGCCTTGTTGATTCGTTCTGGATCTATAATACATCAATTTGAACACTATTATAGTGTTCAATTTGATTAAGTTTTCTCTACTACTGTTCTCCTTATAGATAGGATTTGGTTGTACTTAACTCTCAACAATAAACAAAGAGATGAGTACATAGACTAACTTGGTGATTACATAGCCTTGTTGATATGTTGTGGATCTATAATATATTAATTTGAACATTATTATAGTGTTAAATGTGATTAAGTTGTTTCAACTACTCTCCTCCTAGTAGAGAAGCTTGTTTTTACTTAACTCTCAACAATAAACAAGGAGATGAGTACATAGACTAACCTGGTGATTACATAGCCTTGTTGATTCGTTTGGAATCTATAATACATCAATTTGAACACTATTATAGTGTTCAATTTGATTATGTAGTCTCTACTACTCTCCTCCTTATAGATAGCCGTTGGATTTACTTAATTCTCAATAAAAAAAAAAGGGATGAGTACATAGACTAACTTAGTGATTAGATAGCCTTGTTGATTCGTTGTGGATTTATAATACATAAATTTGAACACTATTATACTGTTCAATTTGATTATGTTGTCTCTACTAATCTCCTATTTGTAGATAGGCGTTGGTTTTATTTAACTCTCTATAATTAACAAGTAGATGAGTACATAGACTAACATGGTGATTAACTAGCCTTGTTGATTCGTTGTGGATCTAAATACATCAATTTGAACACTATTATAGTGTTCAATGTGATTATGTTGTGTCTAATACTCTCCTACTTGTAGATAGGCGTTGGTTTTATTTAACTCTCAACAATAAACAAGGATATGAGTACATAGATTAACATGGTGATTAACTAGCGTTGTTGATTCGTTGTGGATCTATAATACATCAATTTGAACCCTAATATAGTGTTCAATGTGATTATGTTGTCCCTACTACTCTCCTGCTTGTATATAGGCGTTGGTTGTACTTAACTCTCAACAATAAACAAGGAGATGAGTACATAAACTAACCTGGTGATTAACTAGCCTTGTTGATTCGTTGTGGATCTATAATACAGCAATTTGTACACTATTATAGTGTTCAATGTGATTATGTTGTCTCAACTACTCTCCTCCTTGTAGATAAGCGTTGATTTTACTTAACTCTCAACAATAAACAAGGAGATGAGTACATTGACTAACCTGGTGATTACATAGCCTTGTTGATTCGTTGTGGATCTATAATACATCAATTTGAACACTATTATAGTGTTCAATTTGATTATGTTGTCTCTGCTACTCTCCTCCTTGTAGATAGCCGTTAATTTTACTTAATTCTCAAAAAAAAATAGGGGATGAGTACAAAGACTAACGTAGTGATGAGATAGCCTTGTTGATTCGTTGTGGATCTATAATACATCAATTTGAACACTATTATAGTGTTCAATGTGATTATGTTGTCTCAAGTACTCTCTTCCTTGTAGATAGTCGTTGGTTTTACCTAACTCTCAACAATAAACAAGGAGATGAGTACATAGACTAACCTGGTGATTACATAGCCTTGTTGATTCATTTCGGATCTATAATACATCAATTTGAACACTATTATAGTGTTCAATTTGATTATGTTGTCTCTACTACTCTCCTCCTTGTAGATTAGCGTTGGTTTTACTTAATTCTCAACAATAAACAAGGAGATGAGTACATAGACTAACCTGGTGATTACATAGCCTTGTTGATTCGTTGTGGATCTATAATACATCAATTTGAAGACTATTATAGTGTTCAATGTGATTATGTTGTCTCAACTACTCTCCTCCTTGTAGATAAGCGTTGATTTTACTTAACTCTCAACAATAAACAAGGAGATGAGTACATTGACTAACCTGGTGATTACATAGCCTTGTTGATTCGTTGTGGATCAATAATACATCAATTTGAACACTATTATAGTGTTCAATTTGATTATGTTGTCTCTACTACTCTCCTCTTTGTAGATAGCCGTTAATTTTACTTAATTCTCAATAAAAAAAAAGGGGATGAGTACATAGACTAACCTAGTGATGAGATAGCCTTGTTGATTTGTTGTGGATCTATAATACATCAATTTGAACACTATTATAGTGTTCAATTTGATTATGTTGTCTCTACTACTCTCCTCTTTGTAGATAACCGTTAATTTTACTTAACTCTCAATAAAAAAAAAGGAGATGAGTACATAGACTAACCTAGTGATTAGATAGCCTTGTTGATTTGTTGTGGATCTATAATACATCAATTTGAACACTATTATAGTGTTCAATGTGATTATGTTGTCTCAACTACTCTCCTCCTTGTAGATAAGCGTTGATTTTACTTAACTCTCAACAATAAACAAGGAGATGAGTACATTGACTAACCTGGTGATTACATAGCCTTGTTGATTCGTTGTGGATCTATAATACATCAATTTGAACACTATTATAGTGTTCAATTTGATTATGTTGTCTCTACTACTCTCCTCTTTGTAGATAGCCGTTAATTTTACTTAATTCTCAATAAAAAAAAAGGGGATGAGTACATAGACTAACCTAGTGATGAGATAGCCTTGTTGATTTGTTGTGGATCTATAATACATCAATTTGAACACTATTATAGTGTTCAATTTGATTATGTTGTCTCAACTACTCTCCTCCTTGTAGATAAGCGTTGATTTTACTTAACTCTCAACAATAAACAAGGAGATGAGTACATTGACTAACCTGGTGATTACATAGCCTTGTTGATTCGTTGTGGATCTATAATACATCAATTTGAACACTATTATAGTGTTCAATTTGATTATGTTGTCTCTACTACTCTCCTCCTTGTAGATAGCCGTTAATTTTACTTAATTCTCAATAAAAAAAAGGGGATGAGTACATAGACTAACCTAGTGATGAGATAGCCTTGTTGATTCGTTGTGGATCTATAATACAGCAATTTGAACACTATTATAGTGTTCAATGTGATTATGTTGTCTCAACTACTCTCCTCCTTGTAGATAAGCGTTGATTTTACTTAACTCTCAACAATAAACAAGGAGATGAGTACATTGACTAACCTGGTGATTACATAGCCTTGTTGATTCGTTGTGGATCTATAATACATCAATTTAAACACTATTATAGTGTTCAATGTGATTATGTTGTCTCTACTACTCTCCTGCTTGTATATAGGCGTTGGTTGTACTTAACTCTCAACAATAAATAAGGAGATAAGTACATACACTAACCTGGTGATTAACTAGCCTTGTTGATTCGTTGTGGATCAATAATACAGCAATTTGAACACTATTATAGTGTTCAATGTGATTATGTTGTCTCAACTACTCTCCTCCTTGTTGATAAGCGTTGATTTTACTTAACTCTCAACAATAAACAAGGAGATGAGTACATTGACTAACCTGGTGATTACATAGCCTTGTTGATTCGTTGTGGATCTATAATACATCAATTTGAACACTATTATTGTGTTCAATTTGATTATGTTGTCTCTACTACTCTCCTCCTTGTAGATAACCGTTAATTTTACTTAATTCTCAATAAAAAAAAGGGGATGAGTACATAGACTAACCTAGTGATGAGATAGCCTTGTTGATTCGTTGTGGATCTATAATACAGCAATTTGAACACTATTATAGTGTTCAATGTGATTATGTTGTCTCAACTACTCTCCTCCTTGTAGATAAGCGTTGATTTTACTTAACTCTCAACAATAAACAAGGAGATGAGTACATTGACTAACCTGGTGATTACATAGCTTTGTTGATTCATTGTGGATCTATAATACATCAATTTTAACACTATTATAGTATTCAATTTGATTATGTTGTCTCTACTACTCTCCTCCTTGTAGATAACCGTTAATTTTACTTAATTCTCATTAAAAAAAAAGGGGATGAGTACATAGACTAACCTAGTGATGAGATAGCCTTGTTGATTCGTTGTGGATCTATAATACAGCAATTTGAACACTATTATAGTGTTCAATGTGATTATGTTGTCTCAACTACTCTCCTCCTTGTAGATAAGCGTTGATTTTACTTAACTCTCAACAATAAACAAGGAGATGAGTACATTGACTAACCTGGTGATTACATAGCCTTGTTGATTCGTTGTGGATCTATAATACATCAATTTGAACACTATTATAGTGTTCAATTTGATTATGTTGTCTCTACTACTCTCCTCCTTGTAGATAACCGTTAATTTTACTTAATTCTCAATAAAAAAAAGGGGATGAGTACATAGACTAACCTAGTGATGAGATAGCCTTGTTGATTCGTTGTGGATCTATAATACTGCAATTTGAACACTATTATAGTGTTCAATGTGATTATGTTGTCTCAACTACTCTCCTCCTTGTAGATAGCGTTGATTTTACTTAACTCTCAACAATAAACAAGGAGATGAGTACATTGACTAACCTGGTGATTAGATAGCCTTGTTGATTCGTTGTGGATCTATAATACATCAATTTGAACACTATTATAGTGTTCAATTTGATTATGTTGTCTCTACTACTCTCCTCCTTGTAGATAGCCGTTAATTTTACTTAATTCTCAATAAAAAAAAGGGATGAGTACATAGACTAACCTAGTGATGAGATAGCCTTGTTGATTCGTTGTGGATCTATAATACACAATTTGAACACTATTATAGTGTTCAATGTGATTATGTTGTCTCAACTACTCTCCTCCTTGTAGATAAGCCGTTGATTTTACTTAACTCTCAACAATAAACAAGGAGATGAGTACATTGACTAACCTGGTGATTACATAGCCTTGTTGATTCGTTGTGGATCTATAATACATCAATTTGAACACTATTATAGTGTTCAATTTGATTATGTTGTCTCTACTACTCTCCTTCCTTGTAGATAGCCGTTAATTTTACTTAATTCTCAATAAAAAAAAGGGGATGAGTACATAGACTAACCTAGTGATGAGATAGCCTTGTTGATTCGTTGTGGATCTATAATACAGCAATTTGAACACTATTATAGTGTTCAATGTGATTATGTTGTCTCAACTACTCTCCTCCTTGTAGATAAGCGTTGATTTTACTTAACTCTCAACAATAAACAAGGAGATGAGTACATTGACTAACCTGGTGATTACATAGCCTTGTTGATTCGTTGTGGATCTATAATACATCAATTTGAACACTATTAAGTGTTCAATTTGATTATGTTGTCTCTACTACTCTCCTCCTTGTAGATAGCCGTTAATTTTACTTAATTCTCAATAAAAAAAAGGGGATGAAGTACATAGACTAACCTAGTGATGAGATAGCCTTGTTGATTCGTTGTGGATCTATAATACAGCAATTTGAACACTATTATAGTGTTCAATGTGATTATGTTGTCTCAACTACTCTCCTCCTTGTAGATAAGCGTTGATTTTACTTAACTCTCAACAATAAACAAGGAGATGAGTACATTGACTAACCTGGTGATTACATAGCCTTGTTGATTCGTTGTGGATCTATAATACATCAATTTGAACACTATTATAGTGTTCAATTTGATTATGTTGTCTCTACTACTCTCCTCCTTGTAGATAGCCGTTAATTTTACTTAATTCTCAATAAAAAAAGGAGACGAGTACATTGACTAACCTGGTGATTACATAGCCTTGTTGATTCGTTGTGGATCTATAATACATCAATTTGAACACTATTATAGTGTTCAATGTGATTATGTTGTCTCAACTACTCTCCTCCTTGTAGATAAGCGTTGATTTTACTTAACTCTCAACAATAAACAAGGAGATGAGTACATTGACTAACCTGGTGATTACATAGCCTTGTTGATTCGTTGTGGATCTATAATACATCAATTTGAACACTATTATAGTGTTCAATTTGATTATGTTGTCTCTACTACTCTCCTCCTTGTAGATAGCCGTTAATTTTACTTAATTCTCAATAAAAAAAAGGGGATGAGTACATAGACTAACCTAGTGATGAGATAGCCTTGTTGATTCGTTGTGGATCTATAATACAGCAATTTGAACACTATTATAGTGTTCAATGTGATTATGTTGTCTCAACTACTCTCCTCCTTGTAGATAAGCGTTGATTTTACTTAACTCTCAACAATAAACAAGGAGATGAGTACATTGACTAACCTGGTGATTACATAGCCTTGTTGATTCGTTGTGGATCTATAATACATCAATTTGAACACTATTATAGTGTTCAATTTGATTATGTTGTCTCTACTACTCTCCTCCTTGTAGATAGCCGTTAATTTTACTTAATTCTCAATAAAAAAAAGGGGATGAGTACATAGACTAACCTAGTGATGAGATAGCCTTGTTGATTCGTTGTGGATCTATAATACAGCAATTTGAACACTATTATAGTGTTCAATGTGATTATGTTGTCTCAACTACTCTCCTCCTTGTAGATAAGCGTTGATTTTACTTAACTCTCAACAATAAACAAGGAGATGAGTACATTGACTAACCTGGTGATTACATAGCCTTGTTGATTCGTTGTGGATCTATAATACATCAATTTGAACACTATTATAGTGTTCAATTTGATTATGTTGTCTCTACTACTCTCCTCCTTGTAGATAGCCGTTAATTTTACTTAATTCTCAATAAAAAAAAGGGGATGAGTACATAGACTAACCTAGTGATGAGATAGCCTTGTTGATTCGTTGTGGATCTATAATACACAATTTGAACACTATTATAGTGTTCAATGTGATTATGTTGTCTCAACTACTCTCCTCCTTGTAGATAAGCGTTGATTTTACTTAACTCTCAACAATAAACAAGGAGATGAGTACATTGACTAACCTGGTGATTACATAGCCTTGTTGATTCGTTGTGGATCTATAATACATCAATTTGAACACTATTATAGTGTTCAATTTGATTATGTTGTCTCTACTACTTGTAGATAGCCGTTAATTTTACTTAATTCTCAACAATAAAAAAAGGGATGAGTACATAGACTAACCTAGTGATGAGATAGCCTTGTTGATTCGTTGTGGATCTATAATACAGCAATTTGAACACTATTATAGTGTTCAATGTGATTATGTTGTCTCAACTACTCTCCTCCTTGTAGATAAGCGTTGATTTTACTTAACTCTCAACAATAAACAAGGAGATGAGTACATTGACTAACCTGGTGATTACATAGCCTTGTTGATTCGTTGTGGATCTATAATACATCAATTTGAACACTATTATAGTGTTCAATTTGATTATGTTGTCTCTACTACTTGTAGATAGCCGTTAATTTTACTTAATTCTCAATAAAAAAAAGGGGATGAGTACATAGACTAACCTAGTGATGAGATAGCCTTGTTGATTCGTTGTGGATCTATAATACAGCAATTTGAACACTATTATAGTGTTCAATGTGATTATGTTGTCTCAACTACTCTCCTCCTTGTAGATAAGCGTTGATTTTACTTAACTTCAACAATAAACAAGGAGATGAGTACATTGACTAACCTGGTGATTACATAGCCTTGTTGATTCGTTGTGGATCTATAATACATCAATTTGAACACTATTATAGTGTTCAATTTGATTATGTTGTCTCTACTACTTGTAGATAGCCGTTAATTTTACTTAATTCTCAATAAAAAAAAGGGATGAGTACATAGACTAACCTAGTGATGAGATAGCCTTGTTGATTCGTTGTGGATCTATAATACAGCAATTTGAACACTATTATAGTGTTCAATGTGATTATGTTGTCTCAACTACTCTCCTCCTTGTAGATAAGCGTTGATTTTACTTAACTCTCAACAATAAACAAGGAGATGAGTACATTGACTAACCTGGTGATTACATAGCCTTGTTGATTCGTTGTGGATCTATAATACATCAATTTGAACACTATTATAGTGTTCAATTTGATTATGTTGTCTCTACTACTTGTAGATAACCGTTAATTTTACTTAATTCTCAATAAAAAAAAGGGGATGAGTACATAGACTAACCTAGTGATGAGATAGCCTTGTTGATTCGTTGTGGATCTATAATACAACAATTTGAACACTATTATAGTGTTCAATGTGATTATGTTGTCTCTAACTACTCTCCTCCTTGTAGATAAGCCGTTGATTTTACTTAACTCTCAACAATAAACAAGGGAGATGAGTACATTAGACTAACCTGGTGATTACATAGCCTTGTTGATTCGTTGTGGATCTATAATACATCAATTTGAACACTATTATAGTGTTCAATTGATTATGTTGTCTCTACTACTCTCCTCCTTGTAGATAGCCGTTAATTTTACTTAATTCTCAATAAAAAAAGGGATGAGTACATAGACTAACCTAGTGATGAGATAGCTTGTTGATTCGTTGTGGATCTATAATACAGCAATTTGAACACTATTATAGTGTTCAATGTGATTATGTTGTCTCAACTACTCTCCTCTTGTAGATAAGCGTTTGATTTTACTTAACTCTCAACAATAAACAAGGAGATGAGTACATTGACTAACCTGGTGATTACATAGCCTTGTTGATTCGTTGTGGATCTATAATACATCAATTTGAACACTATTATAGTGTTCAATTTGATTATGTTGTCTCTACTACTCTCCTCCTTGTAGATAGCCGTTAATTTTACTTAATTCTCAATAAAAAAAAGGGGATGAGTACATAGACTAACCTAGTGATGAGATAGCCTTGTTGATTCGTTGTGGATCTATAATACAGCAATTTGAACACTATTATAGTGTTCAATGTGATTATGTTGTCTCAACTACTCTCCTCCTTGTAGATAAGCGTTGATTTTACTTAACTCTCAACAATAAACAAGGAGATGAGTACATTGACTAACCTGGTGATTACATAGCCTTGTTGATTCGTTGTGGATCTATAATACATCAATTTGAACACTATTATAGTGTTCAATTTGATTATGTTGTCTCTACTACTCTCCTCCTTGTAGATAGCCGTTAATTTTACTTAATTCTCAATAAAAAAAAGGGGATGAGTACATAGACTAACCTAGTGATGAGATAGCCTTGTTGATTCGTTGTGGATCTATAATACAGCAATTTGAACACTATTATAGTGTTCAATGTGATTATGTTGTCTCAACTACTCTCCTCCTTGTAGATAAGCGTTGATTTTACTTAACTCTCAACAATAAACAAGGAGATGAGTACATTGACTAACCTGGTGATTACATAGCCTTGTTGATTCGTTGTGGATCTATAATACATCAATTTGAACACTATTATAGTGTTCAATTTGATTATGTTGTCTCTACTACTCTCCTCCTTGTAGATAGCCGTTTAATTTTTACTTAACTTCTCAACAATAAAAAAGGGGATGAGTACATAGACTAACCTGGTGATGAGATAGCCTTGTTGATTCGTTGTGGATCTATAATACATGCAATTTGAACACTATTATAGTGTTCAATGTGATTATGTTGTCTCAACTACTCTCCTCCTTGTAGATAAGCGTTGATTTTACTTAACTCTCAACAATAAACAAGGAGATGAGTACATAGACTAACCTAGTGATGAGATAGCCTTGTTGATTCGTTGTGGATCTATAATACATCAATTTGAACACTATTATAGTGTTCAATGTGATTATGTTGTCTCAACTACTCTCCTCCTTGTAGATAAGCGTTGATTTTACTTAACTCTCAACAATAAACAAGGAGATGAGTACATTGACTAACCTGGTGATTACATAGCCTTGTTGATTCGTTGTGGATCTATAATACATCAATTTGAACACTATTATAGTGTTCAATTTGATTATGTTGTCTCTACTACTCTCCTCCTTGTAGATAGCCGTTAATTTTACTTAATTCTCAATAAAAAAAAGGGGATGAGTACATAGACTAACCTAGTGATGAGATAGCCTTGTTGATTCGTTGTGGATCTATAATACAGCAATTTGAACACTATTATAGTGTTCAATGTGATTATGTTGTCTCAACTACTCTCCTCCTTGTAGATAAGCGTTGATTTTACTTAACCTCTCAACAATAAACAAGGAAGATGAGTACATTGACTAACCTGGTGATTACATAGCCTTGTTGATTCGTTGTGGATCTATAATACATCAATTTGAACACTATTATAGTGTTCAATTTGATTATGTTGTCTCTACTACTCTCCTCCTTGTAGATAGCCGTTAATTTTACTTAATTCTCAATAAAAAAAAGGGGATGAGTACATAGACTAACCTAGTGATGAGATAGCCTTGTTGATTCGTTGTGGATCTATAATACATCAATTTGAACACTATTATAGTGTTCAATGTGATTATGTTGTCTCAACTACTCTCCTCCTTGTAGATAAGCGTTGATTTTACTTAACTCTCAACAATAAACAAGGAGATGAGTACATTGACTAACCTGGTGATTACATAGCCTTGTTGATTCGTTGTGGATCTATAATACATCAATTTGAACACTATTATAGTGTTCAATTTGATTATGTTGTCTCTACTACTCTCCTCCTTGTAGATAGCCGTTAATTTTACTTAATTCTCATAAAAAAAAAAAAGGGGATGAAGTACATAGACTAACCTAGTGATGAGATAGCCTTGTTGATTCGTTGTGGATCTATAATACTAGCCATTTGAAACACTACACTATTATAGTGTTCAATTTGATTATGTTGTCTCAACTACTCTCCTCCTTGTAGATAAGCGTTGATTTTACTTAACTCTCAACAATAAACAAGGAGATGAGTACATTGACTAACCTGGTGATTACATAGCCTTGTTGATTCGTTGTGGATCTATAATACATCAATTTGAACACTATTATAGTGTTCAATTTGATTATGTTGTCTCTACTACTCTCCTCCTTGTAGATAGCCGTTAATTTTACTTAATTCTCAATAAAAAAAGGGGATGAGTACATAGACTAACCTAGTGATGAGATAGCCTTGTTGATTCGTTGTGGATCTATAATACATCAATTTGAACACTATTATAGTGTTCAATTTGATTATGTTGTCTCTACTACTCTCCTCCTTGTAGATAGCCGTTAATTTTACTTAATTCTCAATAAAAAAAAGGGGATGAGTACATAGACTAACCTGGTGATTACATAGCCTTGTTGATTCGTTGTGGATCTATAATACATCAATTTGAACACTATTATAGTGTTCAATGTGATTATGTTGTCTCTACTACTCTCCTCCTTGTAGATAAGCGTTGATTTTACTTAACTCTCAACAATAAACAAGGAGATGAGTACATAGACTAACCTGGTGATTACATAGCCTTGTTGATTCGTTGTGGATCTATAATACATCAATTTGAACACTATTATAGTGTTCAATTTGATTATGTTGTCTCTACTACTCTCCTCCTTGTAGATAAGCGTTAATTTTACTTAACTCTCAACAATAAACAAGGAGATGAGTACATAGACTAACCTAGTGATTACATAGCCTTGTTGATTCGTTGTGGATCTATAATACATCAATTTGAACACTATTATAGTGTTCAATTTGATTATGTTGTCTCTACTACTCTCCTCCTTTAGATAGCCGTTAATTTTACTTAATTCTCAATAAAAAAAAGGGGATGAGTACATAGACTAACCTAGTGATGAGATAGCCTTGTTGATTCGTTGTGGATCTATAATACAGCAATTTGAACACTATTATAGTGTTCAATGTGATTATGTTGTCTCAACTACTCTCCTCCTTGTAGATAAGCGTTGATTTTACTTAACTCTCAACAATAAACAAGGAGATGAGTACATTGACTAACCTGGTGATTACATAGCCTTGTTGATTCGTTGTGGATCTATAATACATCAATTTGAACACTATTATAGTGTTCAATTTGATTATGTTGTCTCTACTACTCTCCTCCTTGTAGATAGCCGTTAATTTTACTTAATTCTCAATAAAAAAAAGGGATGAGTACATAGACTAACCTAGTGATGAGATAGCCTTGTTGATTCGTTGTGGATCTATAATACACAATTTGAACACTATTATAGTGTTCAATGTGATTATGTTGTCTCAACTACTCTCCTCCTTGTAGATAAGCGTTGATTTTACTTAACTCTCAACAATAAACAAGGAGATGAGTACATTGACTAACCTGGTGATTACATAGCCTTGTTGATTCGTTGTGGATCTATAATACATCAATTTGAACACTATTATAGTGTTCAATGTGATTATGTTGTCTCAAACTACTCTCCTCCTTGTAGATAAGCGTTGATTTTACTTAACTCTCAACAATAAACAAGGAGATGAGTACATTGACTAACCTGGTGATTACATAGCCTTGTTGATTCGTTGTGGATCTATAATACATCAATTTGAACACTATTATAGTGTTCAATTTGATTATGTTGTCTCTACTACTCTCTCCTTGTAGATAGCGTTAATTTTTACTTAATTCTCAATAAAAAAGGGGATGAGTACATAGACTAACCTAGTGATGAGATAGCCTTGTTGATTCGTTGTGGATCTATAATACAGCAATTTGAACACTATTAATAGTGTTCAATGTGATTATGTTGTCTCAACTACTCTCCTCCTTGTGGATAAGCGTTGATTTTACTTAACTCTCAACAATAAACAAGGAGAGAGTACATTGACTAACCTGGTGATTACATAGCCTTGTTGATTCGTTGTGGATCTATTAATACATCAATTTGAACACTATTATAGTGTTCAATTTGATTATGTTGTCTCTACTACTCTCTTCATTGTTAGATAGCCGTTAATTTTACTTAATTCTTCAATAAAAAAAAGGAGGATGAATACATAGACATAACCTAGTGATTGAGATAAGCCTTGTTGATTCGTTGTGGATCTGTAATACATGCAATTTGAACACTATTATAGTGTTCAATTGATTATGTTGTCTCTACTACTCTCCTCCTTGTAGATAGGCGTTAATTTTACTTAATTCTCAATAATAAAAAGGGATGAGTACATAGACTAACCTAGTGATTGAGATAGCCTTGTTGATTCGTTGTGGATCTATAATACATCAATTTGAACACTATTATAGTGTTCAATGTGATTATGTTGTCTCAACTACTCTCCTCCTTGTAGATAAGCGTTGATTTTACTTAACTCTCAACAATAAACAAGGAGATGAGTACATTGACTAACCTGGTGATTACATAGCTTGTTGATTCGTTGTGGATCTATAATACATCAATTTGAACACTATTATAGTGTTCAATTTGATTATGTTGTCTCTACTACTCTCCTCCTTGTAGATAAGCCGTTAATTTTACTTAATTCTCAATAAAAAAAAGGGGATGAGTACATAGACTAACCTAGTGATGAGATAGCCTTGTTGATTCGTTGTGGATCTATAATACATCAATTTGAACACTATTATAGTGTTCAATGTGATTATGTTGTCTCTACTACTCTCCTCCTTGTAGATTGGCGTTGGTTTTACTTAACTCTCAACAATAAACAAGGAGATGAGTACATTGACTAACCTGGTGATTACATAGCCTTGTTGATTCGTTGTGGATCTATAATACATCAATTTGAACACTATTATAGTGTTCAATTTGATTATGTTGTCTCTACTACTCTCCTCCTTTGTAGATAGCCGTTAATTTTACTTAATTCTCAATAAAAAAAGGGGATGAGTACATAGACTAACCTTAGTGATGAGATAGCCTTGTTGATTCGTTGTGGATCTATAATACAAGCAATTTGAACACTATTATAGTGTTCAATGTGATTATGTTGTCTCAACTACTCTCCTCCTTGTAGATAAGCGTTGATTTTACTTAACTCTCAACAATAAACAAGGAGATGAGTACATTGACTAACCTGTGTGATTACATAGCCTTGTTGATTCGTTGTGGATCTATAATACATCAATTTGAACACTATTATAGTGTTCAATTTGATTATGTTGTCTCTACTACTCTCCTCCTTGTAGATAAGCCGTAAATAATTTTTAGCGTTAAACTTCTCGAATAATAAAACAAAAAGGAGATGAGTACATTGACTAACCTGGTGATTGACATAGCCTTGTTGATTCGTTGTGGATCTATAATACATCAATTTGAACACTATTATAGTGTTCAATTTGATTATGTTGTCTCTACTACTCTCCTCCTTGTAGATAGCCGTTAATTTTACTTAATCTCTCAATAAAAAAAAGGGGATGAGTACATAGACTAACCTAGTGATGAGATAGCCTTGTTGATTCGTTGTGGATCTATAATACAAGCAATTTGAACACTATTATAGTGTTCAATGTGATTATGTTGTCTCAACTACTCTCCTCCTTGTAGATAAGCGTTGATTTTACTTAACTCTCAACAATAAACAAGGAGATGAGTACATTGACTAACCTGGTGATTACATAGCCTTTGTTGATTCGTTGTGGATCTATAATACATCAATTTTGAACACTATTATAGTGTTCAATTTGATTATGTTGTCTCTACTACTCTCCTCCTTGTAGATAGGCGTTGATTTACTTAACTCTCACAAAAACAAGGAGATGAGTACATGACTAACCTGGTGATTAGATAGCCTTGTTGATTCGTTGTGGATCTATAATTATTTTTGAACACTATTTATAGTGTTCAATTTGATTATGTTGTCTCTACTACTCTCCTCTTGTAGATACCTTATTTTTAGCTTAATTCTGCAATAAAAAAAAGATTTTTTTTTTTTTTTTTTTTTTAGTGGATGTACATAGACTAACCTAGTGATGAGATAGCCTTGTTGATTCGTTGTGGATCTATAATACACAATTTGAACACTATTATAGTGTTCAATTGATTATGTTGTCTCAACTACTCTCCTCTTGTAGATAAGCGTTGATTTTACTTAACTCTCACAATAAACAAGGAGATGAGTACATTGACTAACCTGGTGATTACATAGCCTTGTTGATTCGTTGTGGATCTATAATACATCAATTTGAACACTATTATAGTGTTCAATTTGATTATGTTGTCTCTACTACTCTCCTCCTTGTAGATAGCCGTTAATTTTACTTAATTTCTCAATAAAAAAAAGGAGGATGAGTACATTAGACTAACCTAGTGATGAGATAGCCTTGTTGATTCGTTGTAGATCTATAATACAGCAATTTGAACACTATTATAGTGTTCAATGTTATTATGTTGTCTCAACTACTCTCCTCGCTTGTAGATAAGCGTTGATTTTACTTAACTCTCAACAATAAACAAGGAGATGAGTACATTGACTAACCTGGTGATTACATAGCCTTGTTGATTCGTTGTGGATCTATAATTACATTCAATTTTGAACACTATTATAGTGTTCAATTGTGATTATGTTGTTCTCTACTACTCTCCTCCTTGTAGATAACCGTTAATTTTACTTAATTCTCAATAAAAAAAAGGGGATGAGAACATTGACTAAACTGGTGATTACATAGCCTTGTTGATTCGTTGTGGATCTATAATACAACAATTTGAACACTATTATAGTGTTCAATGTGATTATGTTGTCTCAACTACTCTCCTCCTTGTAGATAGCCGTTAATTTTACTTAATCTCCAATAAAAAAAGGGAGATGAGTACATAGACTAACCTATGTGATTGAGATAGCCTTGTTGATTCGTTGTGGATCTATAATACAGCAATTTCGAACACTATTATAGTGTTCAATTGTGATTATGTTGTCTCTAACTACTCTCCTCCTTGTAGATATGCGTTGGTTTTACTTAACTCTCAACAATAAACAAGGAGATGAGTACATTGACTAACCTGGTGATTACATAGCCTTGTTGATTCGTTGTGGATCTATAATACATCAATTTGAACACTATTATAGTGTTCAATTTGATTATGTTGTCTCTACTACTCTCCTCCTTGTAGATAGCCGTTAATTTTACTTAATTCTCAATAAAAAAAAAGGGGATGAGTACATAGACTAACCTAGTGATGAGATAGCCTTGTTGATTCGTTGTGGATCTATAATACAGCAATTTGAAACACTATTATAGTGTTCAATGTGATTATGTTGTCTCAACTACTCTCCTCCTTGTAGATAAGCGTTGATTTTACTTAACTCTCAACAATAAACAAGGAGATGAGTACATTGACTAACCTGGTGATTACATAGCCTTGTTGATTCGTTGTGGATCTATAATACATCAATTTGAACACTATTATAGTGTTCAATTGATTATGTTGTTCTCTACTACTCTCCTCCTTGTAGATAGCCGTTGATTTTACTTAATCTCATAAAAAAAAAGGAGATGAGTACATAGACTAACCTAGTGATGAGATAGCCTTGTTGATTCGTTGTGGATCTATAATACAGCAATTTGAACACTATTATGTGTTCAATGTGATTATGTTGTCTCAACTACTCTCCTCCTTGTAGATAAGCGTTGGTTTTACTTAACTCTCAACAATAAACAAGGAGATGAGTACATTGACTAACCCTGGTGATTACATAAGCCTTGTTGATTCGTTGTGGATCTATAATACATCAATTTGAACACTATTATAGTGTTCAATTTGATTTATGTTGTCTCTACTACTCTCCTCCTTGTAGATAACGCGTTAATTTTACTTAATTCTCAATACAAAAAAAGGGGATGAGTACATAGACTAACCTAGTGATGAGATAGCCTTGTTGATTCGTTGTGGATCTATAATACAGCAATTTGAACACTATTATAGTGTTCAATGTTGATTATGTTGTCTCAACTACTCTCCTCCTTGTAGATAAGCGTTGATTTTACTTAACTCTCAACAATAAACAAGAGATGAGTACATTGACTAACCTGGTGATTACATAGCCTTTGTTGATTCGTTGTGGATCTATAATACATCAATTTGAACACTATTATAGTGTTCAATTTGATTATGTTGTCTCTACTACTCTCCTCTTGTAGATAAGCCGTTAATTTTACTTAATTCTCATAAAAAAAAGGGGATGAGTACATAGACTAACCTAGTGATTGAGATAGCCTTGTTGATTCGTTGTGGATCTATAATACAGCAATTTGAACACTATTATAGTGTTCAATTGATTATGTTGTCTACTACTCTCCTCTTGTAGATAAGGCGTTGGTTTTACTTAACTCTCAACAATAAACAAGGAGATGAGTACATTGACTAACCTGGTGATTACATAGCCTTGTTGATTCGTTGTGGATCTATAATACATCAATTTGAACATATTATAGTGTTCAATTTGATTATGTTGTCTCTACTACTCTCCTCCTTGTAGATAGCCGTTAATTTTACTTAATTCTCAATAAAAAAAAGGGGATGAGTACATAGACTAACCTAGTGATGAGATAGCCTTGTTGATTCGTTGTGGATCTATAATACAGCAATTTGAACACTATTATAGTGTTCAATGTGATTATGTTGTCTCAACTACTCTCCTCCTTGTAGATAAGCGTTGATTTTACTTAACTCTCAACAATAAAAAAGGAGATGAGTACATTAGACTAAACCTGGTGATTACATAGCCTTGTTGATTCGTTGTGGAATCTATAATACATCAATTTGAACACTATTATAGTGTTCAATTTGATTATGTTGTCTCTACTACTCTCCTCCTTGTAGATAGCCGTTAATTTTACTTAATTCTCAATAAAAAAAAGGGATGAGTACATAGACTAACCTAGTGATGAGATAGCCTTGTTGATTCGTTGTGGATCTATAATACAGCAATTTGAACACTATTATAGTGTTCAATGTGATTATGTTGTCTCAACTACTCTCCTCCTTGTAGATATAGCGTTGATTTTACTTAACTCTCAACAATAAACAAGGAGATGAGTACATTGACTTAACCTGGTGATTACATAGCCTTGTTGATTCGTTGTGGATCTATAATACATCAATTTGAACACTATTATAGTGTTCAATTGTGATTATGTTGTCTCTACTACTCTCCTCCTTGTAGATAAGTCGTTGAATTTTACTTAATCTCTCAATACAAAAAAAGGGATGAGTACATATGACTAACCTGAGTGATGAGATAGCCTTGTTGATTCGTTGTGGATCTATAATACAGCAATTTGAACACTATTATAGTGTTCAATGTGATTATGTTGTCTCATACTACTCTCCTCCTTGTAGATAGCATTAAACATAAAAAAAGTGACTAGTGATTACAGTAGCGCTTTGATTCTTGTGGATCCTATAATAATCAATTGAACTCTACTATTTCCTTGGATATTTTTTACTTAACTCTCAACAATAAACAAAGGAGATCGAGTACATTGACTAACCTGGTGATTACATAGCCTTGTTGATTCGTTGTGGATCTATAATACATCAATTTGAACACTATTATAGTGTTCAATTTGATTATGTTGTCTCTACTACTCTCCTCCTTGTAGATAGCCGTTAATTTTACTTAATTCTCAATAAAAAAAAGGGGATGAGTACATAGACTAACTAGTGATGAGATAGCCTTGTTGATTCGTTGTGGATCTATAATACAGCAATTTGAACCACTATTATAGTGTTCAATGTGATTATGTTGTCTCAACTACTCTCCTCCTTGTAGATAAGCGTTGATTTTACTTAACTCTCAACAATAAACAAGGAGATGAGTACATTGACTAACCTGGTGATTACATAGCCTTGTTGATTCGTTGTGGATCTATAATACATCAATTTGAACACTATTATAGTGTTCAATTTGATTATGTTGTCTCTACTACTCTCCTCCTTGTAGATAGCCGTTAATTTTACTTAATTCTCAATAAAAAAAAGGGGATGAGTACATAGACTAACCTAGGTGATGAGATAGCCTTGTTGATTCGTTGTGGATCTATAATACACAATTTGAACACTATTATAGTGTTCAATGTGATTATGTTGTCTCAACTACTCTCCTCCTTGTAGATAAGCGTTGATTTTACTTAACTCTCAACAATAAACAAGGAGATGAGTACATTGACTAACCTGGTGATTACATAGCCTTGTTGATTCGTTGTGGATCTATAATACATCAATTTGAACACTATTATAGTGTTCAATTGATTATGTTGTCTCTACTACTCTCCTCCTTGTAGATAGCGTTGATTTTACTTAACTCTCAACAATAAAAAGGAATGAGTACATAGACTAACCTGGTGATTGAGATAGCCTTGTTGATTCGTTGTGGATCTATAATACATCAATTTGAACACTATTATAGTGTTCAATTTGATTATGTTGTCTCTACTACTCTCCTCCTTGTAGATAGCGTTAATTTTACTTAACTCTCAACAATAAAAAGGAGATGAGTACATTGACTAACCTAGTGATTAGATAGCCTTGTTGATTCGTTGTGGATCTATAATACATCAATTTGAACACTATTATAGTGTTCAATGTGATTATGTTGTCTCAACTACTCTCCTCCTTGTAGATAAGCGTTGATTTTACTTAACTCTCAACAATAAACAAGGAGATGAGTACATTGGACTAACCTGGTGATTACATAGCCTTGTTGATTCGTTGTGGATCTATAATACAGTCAATTTGAACACTATTATAGTGTTCAATTTGATTATGTTGTCTCTACTACTCTCCTCCTTGTAGATAGCCGTTAATTTTACTTAATTCTCAATAAAGGGATGAGTACATAGACTAACTGTGATGAGATAGCCTTTTGATTCGTTGTGGATCTATAATCAATTTGAACACTATTATAGTGTTCAATTTGATTATGTTTCTCTACTACTCTCCTCTTGTAGAAGCGTTGATTTTACTTAACTCTCAACAATAAACAAGGAGATGAGTACATGACTAACCTGGTGATTACATAGCCTTGTTGATTCGTTGTGGATCTATAATACATCAATTTGAACACTATTATAGTGTTCAATTTGATTATGTTGTCTCTACTACTCTCCTCCTTGTAGATAGCCGTTAATTTTACTTAATTCTCCAATAAAAAAAAGGGATGAGTACATAGACTAACCTGGTGATTACATAGCCTTGTTGATTCGTTGTGGATCTATAATACAGCAATTTGAACACTATTATAGTGTTCAATGTGATTATGTTGTCTCAACTACTCTCCTCCTTGTAGATAAGCGTTGATTTTACTTAACTCTCAACAATAAAACAAGGAGATGAGTACATTGACTAACCTGGTGATTACCATAGCCTTGTTTGATTCGTTGTGGATCTATAATACATCAATTTGAACACTATTATAGTGTTCAATTTGATTATGTTGTCTCTACTACTCTCCTCCTTGTAGATAGCCGTTAATTTTACTTAATTCTCAATAAAAAAAAGGGAGATGAGTACATTAGACTAACCCTGGTGATTGAGCATAGCCTTGTTGATTCGTTGTGGATCTATAATACATCAATTTGAACACTATTATAGTGTTCAATTTGATTATGTTGTCTCTACTACTCTCCTCTTGTAGATAGCCGTTAATTTTACTTAATTCTTAATAAAAAAAAGGGGATGAGTACATAGACTAACCTAGTGATGAGATAGCCTTGTTGATTCGTTGTGGATCTATAATACAGCAATTTGAACACTATTATAGTGTTCAATGTGATTATGTTGTCTCAACTACTCTCCTCCTTGTAGATAAGCGTTGATTTTACTAAACTCTCAACAATAAACAAGGAGATGAGTACATTGACTAACCTGGTGATTACATAGCCTTGTTGATTCGTTGTGGATCTATAATACATCAATTTGAACACTATTATAGTGTTCAATTTGATTATGTTGTCTCTACTACTCTCCTCCTTGTAGATAGCCGTTAATTTTACTTAATTCTCAATAAAAAAAAGGGGATGAGTACATAGACTAACCTAGTGATGAGATAGCCTTGTTGATTCGTTGTGGATCTATAATACATATTTTTGAACACTATTATAGTGTTCAATGTGATTATGTTGTCTCTACTACTCTCCTCCTTGTAGATAAGCGTTGATTTTACTAAACTCTCAACAATAGACAAGGAGATGAGTACATAGACTAACCTAGTGATAAGATAGCCTTGTTGATTCGTTGTGGATCTATAATACAGCAATTTGAACACAATTATAGTGTTCAATGTGATTATGTTGTCTCAACTACTCTCCTCGTTGTAGATAAGCGTTGATTTTACTTAACTCTCAACAATAAACAAGGAGATGAGTACATTGTCTAACCTGGTGATTACATAGCCTTGTTGATTCGTTGTGGATCTATAATACATCAATTTGAACACTATTATAGTGTTCAATTTGATTATGTTGTCTCTACTACTCTCCTCCTTGTAGATAGCCGTTAATTTTACTTAATTCTCAATAAAAAAAAGGGGATGAGTACATAGACTAACCTAGTGATGAGATAGCCTTGTTGATTCGATGTGATTATGTTGTCTCAACTACTCTCCTTCTTGTAGATAAGCGTTGATTTTACTTAACTCTCAACAATAAACAAGGAGGTGAGTACATAGACTAACCTGGTGATTACAAAGCCTTGTGGATCCGTTGTGGATCTATAATACATCAATTTGAACACTATGATAGTGTTCAACTTGTTTATGTTGTCTCTACTACTTGTAGATTGGCGTTGGTTTTATTTAACTCTCAACAATAAAAAAAGAGATGAGTACATAGATTAACATGGTGATTAACTAGCGTTGTTGATTCGTTGTGGATCTATCATGCAGCAATTCGAACACTATTATAGTGTTCAATGTGATTATGTTGTCTCTACTACTCTCCTACTTGTAGATAGGCGTTGGTTTTATTTAACTCTCAACAATAAACAAGGAGATGAGTACATTGACTAACCTGGTGATTACATAGCCTTGTTGATTCATTGTGGATCTATAATACATCAATTTGAACACTATTATAGTGTTCAATTTGGTGATGTTGTCTCTACTACTCTTCTCCTTGTAGATAGCTGTTAATTTTACTTAATTCTCAATAAAATAAAGGGGATGAGTACATAGACTAACCTAGTGATGAGATAGCCTTGTTGATTCGTTGTGAATCTATAATACAGCAATTTGAACACTATTATAGTGTTCAATTTGATTATGTTGGCTCAACTACTCTCCTCCTTGTATATTGACTTTGATTTTACTTAACTCTCAACAATAAACAAGGAGACGAGTACATTGACTAACCTGGTGATTACATAGCCTTGTTGATTCGTTGTGGATCTATAATACATCAATTTGAACTCTATTATAGTGTTCAATTTGATTATGTTGTCTCTACTACTCTCCTCCTTGTAGATAGCCGTTAATTTTACTTAATCCTTAATAAAAAAAAGGGGATGAGTACATAGACTAACCTAGTGATGAGATAGCCTTGTTGATTCGTTGTGGATCTATAATACAGCATTTTGAACACTATTATAGTGTTCAATGTGATTATGTTGTCTCAACTACTCTCCTCCTTGTAGATAAGCGTTGATTTTACTTAACTCTCAACAATAAACAAGGAGATGAGTACATTGACTAACCTGGTGATTACATAGCCTTGTTGATTCGTTGTGGATCTATAATACATCAATTTGAACACTATTATAGTGTTCAATTTGATTATGTTGTCTCTACTACTCTCCTCCTTGTAGATAGCCGTTGATTTTACTTAATTCTCAATAAAAAAAAGGGGATGAGTACATAGACTAACCTAGTGATGAGATAGCCTTGTTGATTCGTTGTGGATCTATAATACATCAATTTGAACACTATTATAGTGTTCAATGTGATTATGTTGTCTCTACTACTCTCCTCCTTGTAGATTGACATTGGTTTTACTTAACTCTCAACAATAAACAAGGAGATGAGTACATAGACTAACCTGTTGATTACATAGCCTTGTTGATTCGTTGTGGATCTATAATACATCAATTTGAAGACTATTATAGTGTTCAATTTGATTATGTTGTCTCTACTACTCTCCTCCTTGTAGATAACCGTTAATTTTACTTAATTCTCAATAAAAAAAAGGGGATGAGTACATAGACTAACCTAGTGATGAGATAGCCTTGTTGATTCATTGTGGATCTATAATACATCAATTTGAACACTATTATAGTGTTCAACTTGATTATGTTGTCTCTACTACTCTCCTACTTGTAGATTGGCGTTGATTTTATTTAACTCTCAACAATAAAAAAAGAGATGAGTACATAGATTAACATGGTGATTAACTAGCGTTGTTGATTCGTTGTGGATCTATAATGCAACAATTCGAACACTATAAATTGTTCAATGTGATTATGTTGTTTCTACTACTCTCCTACTTGTAGATAGCCGTTAATTTTACTTAATCCTTAATAAAAAAAAGGGGATGAGTACATTGACTAACCTAGTGATGAGATAGCCTTGTTGATTCGTTGTGGATCTATAATACAGCCTTTTGAACACTATTATAGTGTTCAATGTGATTATGTTGTCTCAACTACTCTCCTCCTTGTAGATAAGCGTTGATTTTACTAAACTCTCAACAATAGACAAGGAGATGAGTACATTGACTAACCTGGTGATTACATAGCCTTGTTGATTCGTTGTGGATCTATAATACATCAATTTGAACACTATTATAGTGTTCAATTTGATTATGTTGTCTCTACTACTCTCCTCCTTGTAGATAGCCGTTAATTTTACTTAATTCTCAATAAAAAAAAGGGGATGAGTACATAGACTAACCTGGTGATTACATAGCCTTGTTGATTCGTTGTGGATCTATAATACATCAATTTGAACACTATTATAGTGTTCAATTTGATTATGTTGTCTCTACTACTCTCCTCCTTGTAGATAGCCGTTAATTTTACTTAATCCTTAATAAAAAAAAGGGATGAGTACATAGACTAACCTAGTGATTAGATAGCCTTGTTGATTCGTTGTGGATCTATAATACAGCAATTTGAACACTATTATAGTGTTCAATGTGATTATGTTGTCTCAACTACTCTCCTCCTTGTAGATAAGCGTTGATTTTACTTAACTCTCAACAATAAACAAGGAGATGAGTACATTGACTAACCTGGTGATTACATAGCCTTGTTGATTCGTTGTGGATCTATAATACATCAATTTGAACACTATTATAGTGTTCAATTTGATTATGTTGTCTCTACTACTCTCCTCCTTGTAGATAGCCGTTATTTTACTTAATTCTCAATAAAAAAAAGGGGATGAGTACATAGACTAACCTAGTGATGAGATAGCCTTGTTGATTCGTTGTGGATCTATAATACATCAATTTGAACACTATTATAGTGTTCAATTTGATTATGTTGTCTCTACTACTCTCCTCCTTGTAGATAGCCGTTAATTTTACTTAATTCTCAATAAAAAAAAGGGGATGAGTACATAGACTAACCTAGTGATGAGATAGCCTTGTTGATTCGTTGTGGATCTATAATACAGCAATTTGAACACTATTATAGTGTTCAATGTGATTATGTTGTCTCAACTACTCTCCTCCTTGTAGATAAGCGTTGATTTTACTTAACTCTCAACAATAAACAAGGAGATGAGTACATTGACTAACCTGGTGATTACATAGCCTTGTTGATTCGTTGTGGATCTATAATACATCAATTTGAACACTATTATAGTGTTCAATTTGATTATGTTGTCTCTACTACTCTCCTCCTTGTAGATAGCGTTAATTTTACTTAATTCTCAATAAAAAAAAGGGATGAGTACATAGACTAACCTAGTGATAGATAGCTTGTTGATTCTTGTATCTATAATTTTGCCTATTATAGTTCAATGTGATTATGTTGTCTCTAACTACTCTCCTCTTGTAGATAAGCTTTACTTAACTCTCAAAATAAACAAGGAGATGAGTACATTAGACTAACCTGGTGATTACATAGCCTTGTTGATTCGTTGTGGATCTATAATACATCAATTTGAACACTATTATAGTGTTCAATTTGATTATGTTTTCTCTACTACTCTCCTCCTTGTAGATAGCCGTTAATTTTACTTAATTCTCAATAATAAAAAAAAAGGATGAGTACATAAACTAACCTAGGTGATTGAGATAGCCTTGTTGATTCGTTGTGGATCTATAATACAGCAATTTCGAACACTATTATAGTGTTCAATGTGATTATGTTGTCTCATACTACTCTCCTCCTTGTAGATAAGCGTTGATTTTACTTAACTCTCAACAATAAACAAGGAGATGAGTACATTGACTAACCTGGTGATTACATAGCCTTGTTGATTCGTTGTGGATCTATAATACATCAATTTGAACACTATTATAGTGTTCAATTTGATTATGTTGTCTCTACTACTCTCCTCCTTGTAGATAGCCGTTAATTTTACTTAATTCTCAATAAAAAAAAGGGGATGAGTACATAGACTAACCTAGTGATGAGATAGCCTTGTTGATTCGTTGTGGATCTATAATACAGCAATTTGAACACTATTATAGTGTTCAATGTGATTATGTTGTCTCAACTACTCTCCTCCTTGTAGATAAGCGTTGATTTTACTTAACTCTCAACAATAAACAAGGAGATGAGTACATTGACTAACCTGGTGATTACATAGCCTTGTTGATTCGTTGTGGATCTATAATACATCAATTTGAACACTATTATAGTGTTCAATTTGATTATGTTGTCTCTACTACTCTCCTCCTTGTAGATAGCCGTTAATTTTACTTAATTCTCAATAAAAAAAAGGGGATGAGTACATAGACTAACCTAGTGATGAGATAGCCTTGTTGATTCGTTGTGGATCTATAATACAGCAATTTGAACACTATTATAGTGTTCAATGTGATTATGTTGTCTCAACTACTCTCCTCCTTGTAGATAAGCGTTGATTTTACTTAACTCTCAACAATAAACAAGGAGATGAGTACATTGACTAACCTGGTGATTACATAGCCTTGTTGATTCGTTGTGGATCTATAATACATCAATTTGAACACTATTATAGTGTTCAATTTGATTATGTTGTCTCTACTACTCTCCTCCTTGTAGATAGCCGTTAATTTTACTTAATTCTCAATAAAAAAAGGGGATGAGTACATAGACTAACCTAGTGATGAGATAGCCTTGTTGATTCGTTGTGGATCTATAATACAGCAATTTGAACACTATTATAGTGTTCAATGTGATTATGTTGTCTCTACTACTCTCCTCCTTGTAGATAAGCGTTGATTTTATTTAACTCTCAACAATAAACAAGGAGATGAGTACATTGACTAACCTGGTGATTACATAGCCTTGTTGATTCGTTGTGGATCTATAATACATCAATTTGAACACTATTATAGTGTTCAATTTGATTATGTTGTCTCTACTACTCTCCTCCTTGTAGATAGCCGTTAATTTTACTTAATTCTCAATAAAAAAAAAGGGGATGAGTACATAGACTAACCTAGTGATGAGATAGCCTTGTTGATTCGTTGTGGATCTATAATACAGCAATTTGAACACTATTATAGTGTTCAATGTGATTATGTTGTCTCAACTACTCTCCTCCTTGTAGATAAGCGTTGATTTTACTTAACTCTCAACAATAAATCAAGGAGATGAGTACATTGACTAACCTGGTGATTACATAGCCTTGTTGATTCGTTGTGGATCTATAATACATCAATTTGAACACTATTATAGTGTTCAATTTGATTATGTTGTCTCTACTACTCTCCTCCTTGTAGATAGCCGTTAATTTTACTTAATTCTCAATAAAAAAAAGGGGATGAGTACATAGACTAACCTAGTGATGAGATAGCCTTGTTGATTCGTTGTGGATCTATAATACAGCAATTTGAACACTATTATAGTGTTCAATGTGATTATGTTGTCTCAACTACTCTCCTCCTTGTAGATAACCGTTGATTTTACTTAACTCTCAACAATAAACAAGGAGATGAGTACATTGACTAACCTGGTGATTACATAGCCTTGTTGATTCGTTGTGGATCTATAATACATCAATTTGAACACTATTATAGTGTTCAATTTGATTATGTTGTCTCTACTACTCTCCTCCTTGTAGATAGCGTTAGATTTTACTTAATTCTCAATAAAAAAAAGGAGATGAGTACATAGACTAACCTGTGATTACATAGCCTTGTTGATTCGTTGTGGATCTATAATACATCAATTTGAACACTATTATAGTGTTCAATTTGATTATGTTGTCTCTACTACTCTCCTCCTTGTAGATAGCGTTATTTTACTTAACTCTCAATAAAAAAAGGATGAGTACATTAGACTAACCTAGTGATGAGATAGCCTTGTTGATTCGTTGTGGATCTATAATACATCAATTTGAACACTATTATAGTGTTCAATGTGATTATGTTGTCTCAACTACTCTCCTCCTTGTAGATAAGCGTTGATTTTACTTAACTCTCAACAATAAACAAGGAGATGAGTACATTGACTAACCTGGTGATTACATAGCCTTGTTGATTCGTTGTGGATCTATAATACATCAATTTGAACACTATTATAGTGTTCAATTTGATTATGTTGTCTCTACTACTCTCCTCCTTGTAGATAGCCGTTAATTTTACTTAATTCTCAATAAAAAAAAGGGGATGAGTACATAGACTAACCTAGTGATGAGATAGCCTTGTTGATTCGTTGTGGATCTATAATACATCAATTTGAACACTATTATAGTGTTCAATGTGATTATGTTGTCTCAACTACTCTCCTCCTTGTAGATAAGCGTTGATTTTACTTAACTCTCAACAATAAACAAGGAGATGAGTACATTGACTAACCTGGTGATTACATAGCCTTGTTGATTCGTTGTGGATCTATAATACATCAATTTGAACACTATTATAGTGTTCAATTTGATTATGTTGTCTCTACTACTCTCCTCCTTGTAGATAGCCGTTAATTTTACTTAATTCTCAATAAAAAAAAGGGGATGAGTACATAGACTAACCTAGTGATGAGATAGCCTTGTTGATTCGTTGTGGATCTATAATACATCAATTTGAACACTATTATAGTGTTCAATTTGATTATGTTGTCTCTACTACTCTCCTCCTTGTAGATAAGCGTTGATTTTACTTAATTCTCAACAATAAACAAGGAGATGAGTACATAGACTAACCTGGTGATTACATAGCCTTGTTGATTCGTTGTGGATCTATAATACATCAATTTGAACACTATTATAGTGTTCAATTTGATTATGTTGTCTCTACTACTCTCCTCCTTGTAGATAGCCGTTAATTTTTACTTAATTCTCAATAAAAAAAAGGGGATGAGTACATAGACTAACCTAGTGATGAGATAGCCTTGTTGATTCGTTGTGGATCTATAATACAGCAATTTGAACACTATTATAGTGTTCAATGTGATTATGTTGTCTCAACTACTCTCCTCCTTGTAGATAAGCGTTGATTTTACTTAACTCTCAACAATAAACAAGGAGATGAGTACATTGACTAACCTGGTGATTACATAGCCTTGTTGATTCGTTGTGGATCTATAATACATCAATTTGAACACTATTATAGTGTTCAATTTGATTATGTTGTCTCTACTACTCTCCTCCTTGTAGATAGCCGTTAATTTTACTTAATTCTCAATAAAAAAAAGGGGATGAGTACATAGACTAACCTAGTGATGAGATAGCCTTGTTGATTCGTTGTGGATCTATAATACAGCAATTTGAACACTATTATAGTGTTCAATGTGATTATGTTGTCTCAACTACTCTCCTCCTTGTAGATAAGCGTTGATTTTACTTAACTCTCAACAATAAACAAGGAGATGAGTACATTGACTAACCTGGTGATTACATAGCCTTGTTGATTCGTTGTGGATCTATAATACATCAATTTGAACACTATTATAGTGTTCAATTTGATTATGTTGTCTCTATTACTCTCCTCCTTGTAGATAGCCGTTAATTTTACTTAATTCTCAATAAAAAAGGGGATGAGTACATAGACTAACCTAGTGATGAGATAGCCTTGTTGATTCGTTGTGGATCTATAATACAGCAATTTGAACACTATTATAGTGTTCAATGTGATTATGTTGTCTCTTCTACTCTCCTCCTTGTAGATAAGCGTTGATTTTACTTAACTCTCAACAATAAACAAGGAGATGAGTACATTGACTAACCTGGTGATTACATAGCCTTGTTGATTCGTTGTGGATCTATAATACATCAATTTGAACACTATTATAGTGTTCAATTTGATTATGTTGTCTCTACTACTCTCCTCCTTGTAGATAGCCGTTGATTTTACTTAATCTCAATAAAAAAAAGGGGATGAGTACATAGACTAACCTAGTGATGAGATAGCCTTGTTGATTCGTTGTGGATCTATAATACAGCAATTTGAACACTATTATAGTGTTCAATGTGATTATGTTGTCTCAACTACTCTCCTCCTTGTAGATAAGCGTTGATTTTACTTAACTCTCAACAATAAACAAGGAGATGAGTACATTGACTAACCTGGTGATTACATAGCCTTGTTGATTCGTTGTGGATCTATAATACATCAATTTGAACACTATTATAGTGTTCAATTTGATTATGTTGTCTCTACTACTCTCCTCCTTGTAGATAGCCGTTAATTTTACTTAATTCTCAATAAAAAAAAAGGGGATGAGTACATAGACTAACCTAGTGATGAGATAGCCTTGTTGATTCGTTGTGGATCTATAATACAGCAATTTGAACACTATTATAGTGTTCAATGTGATTATGTTGTCTCAACTACTCTCCTCCTTGTAGATAAGCGTTGATTTTACTTAACTCTCAACAATAAACAAGGAGATGAGTACATTGACTAACCTGGTGATTACATAGCCTTGTTGATTCGTTGTGGATCTATAATACATCAATTTGAACACTATAATTTGATTATGTTGTCTCTACTACTCTCCTCCTTGTAGATAGCCGTTAATTTTACTTAATTCTCAATAAAAAAAAGGGGATGAGTACATAGACTAACCTAGTGATGAGATAGCCTTGTTGATTCGTTGTGGATCTATAATACAGCAATTTGAACACTATTATAGTGTTCAATGTGATTATGTTGTCTCAACTACTCTCCTCCTTGTAGATAAGCGTTGATTTTACTTAACTCTCAACAATAAACAAGGAGATGAGTACATTGACTAACCTGGTGATTACATAGCCTTGTTGATTCGTTGTGGATCTATAATACATCAATTTGAACACTATTATAGTGTTCAATTTGAATATGTTGTCTCAACTACTCTCCTCCTTGTAGATAAGCGTTGATTTTACTTAATTCTCAATAAAAAAAGGGGATGAGTACATTGACTAACCTGGTGATTAGATAGCCTTGTTGATTCGTTGTGGATCTATAATACATCAATTTGAACACTATTATAGTGTTCAATTTGATTATGTTGTCTCTACTACTCTCCTCCTTGTAGATAGCCGTTAATTTTACTTAATTCTCAATAAAAAAAAGGGGATGAGTACATAGACTAACCTAGTGATGAGATAGCCTTGTTGATTCGTTGTGGATCTATAATACAGCAATTTGAACACTATTATAGTGTTCAATGTGATTATGTTGTCTCAACTACTCTCCTCCTTGTAGATAAGGCGTTGATTTTACTTAACTCTCAACAATAAACAAGGAGATGAGTACATTAGACTAACCTGGTGATTACATAGCCTTGTTGATTCGTTGTGGATCTATAATACATCAATTTGAACACTATTATAGTGTTCAACTTGATTATGTTGTCTCTACTACTCTCCTCCTTGTAGATTGGCGTTGATTTTATTTAACTCTCAACAATAAAAAAAGAGATGAGTACATAGATTAACATGGTGATTAACTAGCCGTTGTTGATTCGTTGTGATCTTATTAATGCATGCAATTCGAAACCTATTATAGTGTTCATGTGATTATGTTGTCTCTACTACTCTCCTACTTGTAGATAGCGTTGTTTTATTTAACTCTCAACAATAAACAAGAGATGAGTACATTGGACTAACCTGGTGATTACAAGCCTGTGATTTTGTGATCTATAATACAATCAATTTGAAACACTATTATAGTGTTCAATTGTGGATTATGTTGTCTCTACTACTCTCCTCCTTGTAGATAGCCGTTAATTTTACTTAATTCTCAATAAAAAAAAGGGGATGAGTACATAGACTAACCTAGTGATGAGATAGCCTTGTTGATTCGTTGTGGATCTATAATACAAGCAATTTTGAACACTATTATAGTGTTCAATGTGATTATGTTGTCTCAACTACTCTCCTCCTTGTAGATAAGCGTTGATTTTACTTAACTCTCAACAATAAACAAGGAGATGAGTACATTGACTAACCTGGTGATTACATAGCCTTGTTGATTCGTTGTGGATCTATAATACATCAATTTGAACACTATTATAGTGTTCAATTTGATTATGTTGTCTCTACTACTCTCCTCCTTGTAGATAGCCGTTAATTTTACTTAATTCTCAATAAAAAAAAGGGATGAGTACATAGACTAACCTAGTGATGAGATAGCCTTGTTGATTCGTTGTGGATCTATAATACACAATTTGAACACTATTATAGTGTTCAATTTGATTATGTTGTCTCTACTACTCTCCTCCTTGTAGATAGCCGTTGAATTTTACTTAATTCCAACAATAAAAAAGGGATGAGTACATTGACTAACCTGGTGATTACATAGCCTTGTTGATTCGTTGTGGATCTATAATACATCAATTTGAACACTATTATAGTGTTCAATGTGATTATGTTGTCTCATACTACTCTCCTCCTTGTAGATAACGTTGGTTTTATCTTAACTCTCAAAATAAACAAGAGATGATACATAGACTAACCTGGTGATTACATAGCCTTGTTGATTGTTGTGGATCTATAATACACAATTTGAACACTATTATAGTGTTCATGTGATTATGTTGTCTCTACTACTCTCCTCTTGTAGATAGCGTTGATTTTACTTAACTCTCAACAATAAACAAGGAGATGAGTACATTGACTAACCTGGTGATTACATAGCCTTGTTGATTCGTTGTGATCAATAATACATTAATTTGAAAACTATTATAGTGTTCAATTTTATTATGTTGTCTCTACTACTCTCCTCCTTGTAGATAGCGCGTTAATTTTACTTAATTCTCAATAAAAAAAGGGGAAGAGTACATAAACTAACCTAGTGATGAGCCTTGTTGATTCGTTGTGGATCTATAATACAACAATTTGAACACTATTATAGTGTTCAATGTGATTATGTTGTCTCAACTACTCTCCTCCTTGTAGATAAGCGTTGATTTTTACTTAACTCTCAACAATAAAACAAGGAGATGAGTACATTGACTAACCTGGTGATTACATAGCCTTGTTGATTCGTTGTGGATCTATAATACATCAATTTGAACACTATTATAGTGTTCAATTGATTATGTTGTCTCTACTACTCTCCTCCTTGTAGATAGGCCGTTAATTTTACTTAATTCTCAATAAAAAAAGGGATGAGTACATATGACTAACCTAGTGATTGAGATAAGCCTTGTTGATTCGTTGTGGATCTATAATACACAATTTGAACACTATTATAGTGTTCAATTTGATTATGTTGTCTCTACTACTCTCTCTCCTTGTAGATAGCCGTTACATACTTTTACTTAATATTCTCAATAAAAAAAAGGGATGAGTACATTAGACTAACCTAGTGATGATATAGCCTTAGTTGATTCGTTGTGGATCTATAATACAACAATTTGAACACTATTATAGTGTTCAATGTGATTATGTTGTCTCAACTACTCTCCTCCTTGTAGATAAGCGTTGATTTTACTTAACTCTCAACAATAAACAAGGAGATGAGTACATTGACTAACCTGGTGATTACATAGCCTTGTTGATTCGTTGTGGATCTATAATACACAATTTGAACACTATTATATGTTCAATTGATTATGTTGTCTCTACTACTCTCCTCCTTGTAGATAGGCGTTGATTTTACTTAATTCTCACATAAAAAGGGATGAGTACATTGACTAACCTGTGATAGATAGCCTTGTTGATTCGTTGTGGATCTATAATACATCAATTTGAACACTATTATAGTGTTCAATATGATTATGTTGTCTCTTACTACTCTCCTCCTTGTAGATAGCCGTTAATTTTACTTAATTCTCAATAAAAAAAAAGGATGAGTAGATAAACTAACCTAGTGATGAGATAGCCTTATTGATTCGTTGTGGATCTATATATACAACATTTTCAATACTATTATAGTGTTCAATGTGATTATGTTGTCTCAAACTACTCTCCTCCTTGTAGATAAGCGTTGATTTTACTTAACTCTCAACAATAAAATAAGGAGATGAGTACATTGACTAACCTGGGTGATTACATAGCCTTGTTGATTCGTTGTGGATCTATAATACATCAATTTGAACACTATTATAGTGTTCAATTGATTATGTTGTCTCTACTACTCTCCACCTTGTAGATAGCCGTTAATTTTACCTAATTCTCAATAAAAAAAGGTGGATGAGTACATAAACTAACCAAGTGATGAGATAGCCTTGTTGATTACGTTGTGGATCTATAATACATCAATTTGAACACTATTATATGTGTTCAATGTGATTATGTTGTCTCTACTACTCTCCTCTTGTAGATAAGCCGTTGATTTTACTTAACTCTCAACAATAAACAAAGGGAGATGAGTACATAGACTAACCTGGTGATTACATAGCCTTGTTGATTCGTTGTGATCTATAATACATCAATTTGAACACTATTATAGTGTTCAATTTGATTATGTTGTCTCTACTACCTCCTAAGAAAAACTAACTCTCTACTTGTAATAGATAAGGCGTTGGATTTTGATCTTATAACTCTCAATACATATAAACAAGAAGGAGTAATTCTTTGAGATACATTGATTTTACTTAACCTAAACAAACATGGGTGATTACAACTAGCCTTGTTTGATTCGTTGTGGATCTATAATACATCAATTTGAACACTATTATAGTGTTCAATATGATTATGTTGTCTCTTCTACTCTCCTCCTTGTAGATAGCCGGTTAATTTTACTTAATTCTCAATAAAAAAAAGGGATGAGTACATATGACTAACCTAGTGATGAGATAGCCTTGTTGATTCGTTGTGGATCTATAATACAGCAATTTGAACACTATTATAGTGTTCAATTTGATTATGTTGTCTCTACTACTCTCCTCCTTGTAGATAGCCGTTAATTTTACTTAATTCTCAATAAAAAAAAGGGGATGAGTACATAGACTAACCTAGTGATGAGATAGCCTTGTTGATTCGTTGTGGATCTATAATACAACATTTGAACACTATTATAGTGTTCAATGTGATTATGTTGTCTCAACTACTCTCCTCCTTGTAGATAAGCGTTGATTTTACTTAACTCTCAAACAATAAACAAGGAGATGAGTACATTGACTAACCTGTGATTACATAGCTTGTGATTCGTTTGTGGATCTATAATACAGCAATTTGAACACTATTATAGTGTTCAATGTGATTATGTTGTCTCAACTACTCTCCTCCTTGTAGATAAGCCTTGATTTTACTTAATTCTCAACAAAAAAAGGGGAAGAGTACATAGACTAACCTAGTGATGAGATAGCCTTGTTGATTCGTTGTGGATCTATAATACATCAATTTTGAACACTATTATAGTGTTCAATTTGAATATTGTTGTCTCTACTACTCTCCTCCTTGTAGATAGCCGTTAATTTTACTTAATTCTCAATAAAAAAAAGGGGATGAGTACATAGACTAACCTAGTGATGAGATAGCCTTATTGATTCGTTGTGGATCTATAATACAACATTTTCAATACTATTATAGTGTTCAATGTGATTATGTTGTCTCAACTACTCTCCTCCTTGTAGATAAGCGTTGATTTTACTTAACTCTCAACAATAAACAAGGAGATGAGTACATTGACTAACCTGGTGATTACATAGCCTTGTTGATTCGTTGTGGATCTATAATACATCAATTTGAACACTATTATAGTGTTCAATGTGATTATGTTGTCTCTACTACTCTCCTCCTTGTAGATAGCCGTTAATTTTTACTTAATTCTCAATAAAAAAAAGGGGATGAGTACATAGACTAACCTAGTGATGAGATAGCCTTGTTGATTCGTTGTGGATCTATAATACATCAATTTGAACACTATTATTGTGTTCAATTTGATTATGTTGTCTCTACTACTCTCCTCCTTGTAGATAGCCGTTAATTTTACTTAATTTCAATAAAAAAAAGGGATGAGTACATAAAACTAACCTAGTGATGAGATAGCCTTGTTGATTCGTTGTGGATCTATAATACAACAATTTGCAACACTATTATAGTGTTCAATGTGATTATGTTGTCTCAACTACTCTCCTCCTTGTAGATAAGCGTTGATTTTACTTAACTCTCAACAATAAACAAGGAGATGAGTACATTGACTAACCTGGTGATTACATAGCCTTGTTGATTCGTTGTGGATCTATAATACATCAATTTGAACACTATTATAGTGTTCAATATGATTATGTTGTCTCTACTACTCTCCTCCTTGTAGATAGCCGTTAATTTTACTTAATCTCCAATAAAAAGATGAGTACATAGACTAACCTAGTGATAGATGCCTTGGTTGATTCGTGGATCTTACATTGACTATTATAGTGTTCATTGATTATTTGTCTCAACTACTCTCCTCCTTGTAGATAGCCGTTAATTTTACTTAATCTAAAAAAAAGGGATGAGTACATAGACTAACCTAGTGATGAGATAGCCTTGTTGATTCGTTGTGGATCTATAATACATCAATTTGAACACTATTATAGTGTTCAATTGATTATGTTGTCTCTACTACTCTCCTCCTTGTAGATAGCCGTTAATTTTACTTAATTCTCCAATAAAAAAAAGGGGAGAGTACATAAACTAACCTAGGTGATGAGATAGCCTTGTTGATTCGTTGTGGATCTATAATACAACAATTTTGAACACTATTATAGTGTTCAATGTGATTATGTTGTCTCAACTACTCTCCTCCTTGTAGATAAGCGTTGATTTTACTTAACTCTCAACAATAAACAAGGAGATGAGTACATTGACTAACCTGGTGATTACATAGCCTTGTTGATTCGTTGTGGATCTATAATACATCAATTTGAACACTATTATAGTGTTCAATTTGATTATGTTGTCTCTTACTACTCTCCTCCTTGTAGATAGCCGTTAATTTTACTTAATTCTCAATAAAAAAAAGGGGAATGAGTACATAGACTAACCTAGTGATGAGATAGCCTTGTTGATTCGTTGTGGATCTATAATACATCAATTTGAACACTATTATAGTGTTCAATGTGATTATGTTGTCTCAACTACTCTCCTCCTTGTAGATAAGCGTTGATTTTACTTAACTCTCAACAATAAACAAGGGAGATGAGTACATTGACTAACCTGGTGATTACATAGCCTTGTTGATTCGTTGTGGATCTATAATACATCAATTTGAACACTATTATAGTGTTCAATTGATTATGTTGTCTCTACTACTCTCCTCCTTGTAGATAGCCGTTAATTTTACTTAATTCTCAATAAAAAAAAGGGATGAGTACATAGACTAACCTAGTGATGAGATAGCCTTGTTGATTCGTTGTGGATCTATAATACACAAATTTGAACACTATTATAGTGTTCAATGTGATTATGTTGTCTCAACTACTCTCCTCCTTGTAGATAAGCGTTGATTTTACTTAACTCTCAACAATAAACAAGGAGATGAGTACATTGACTAACCTGGTGATTACATAGGCCTTGTTGATTCGTTGTGGATCTATAATACATCAATTTGAACACTATTATAGTGTTCAATTTGATTATGTTGTCTCTACTACTCTCCTCCTTGTAGATAGCCGTTAATTTTACTTAATTACTCAATAAAAAAAAGGGGATGAGTACATAGACTAACCTAGTGATGAGATAGCCTTGTTGATTCGTTGTGGATCTATAATACAGCAATTTGAACACTATTATAGTGTTCAATGTGATTATGTTGTCTCAACTACTCTCCTCCTTGTAGATAAGCGTTGATTTTACTTAACTCTCAACAATAAACAAGGAGATGAGTACATTGACTAACCTGGTGATTACATAGCCTTGTTGATTCGTTGTGGATCTATAATACATCAATTTGAACACTATTATAGTGTTCAATTTGATTATGTTGTCTCTACTACTCTCCTCCTTGTAGATAGCCGTTAATTTTACTTAATTCTCAATAAAAAAAAAAGGATGAGTACATAGACTAACCTAGTGATGAGATAGCCTTGTTGATTCGTTGTGGATCTATAATACAACAATTTGAACACTATTATAGTGTTCAATGTGATTATGTTGTCTCAACTACTCTCCTCCTTGTAGATAAGCGTTGATTTTACTTAACTCTCACAATAAACAAGGAGATGAGTACATTGACTAACCTGGTGATTACATAGCCTTGTTGATTCGTTGTGGATCTATAATACATCAATTTGAACACTATTATAGTGTTCAATTTGATTATGTTGTCTCTTCTACTCTCCTCCTTGTAGATAGCCGTTATTTTACTTAACTCTCAATATAAAAAAGGGATGAGTACATAGATAACCTGTGATTAGCATAGCCTTGTTGATTCAGTTGTGTTTTTGTTGTTCTATTATTTCTCTTGTGATAGCTATTTCTTAATACAGGGAGAGTACATACTAATTGAAATACTTTTGATTAGTGTGATCTATAATCAATTTGAACATATTATAGTTGTTCAATGTTATGTTCTACTACTCTCCTCCTTGTAGATAGCCGTTAATTTTACTTAATTCTCAAAAAAAAAAGGGGATGAGTACATAGACTAACCTAGGTGATGAGATAGCCTTGTTGATTCGTTGTGGATCTATAATACAACATTTGAACACTATTATAGTGTTCCAATTGTGATTATGTTGTCTCAACTACTCTCCTCCTTGTAGATAAGCGTTGATTTTACTTAACTCTCAACAATAAACAAGGAGATGAGTACATTGACTAACCTGGTGATTACATAGCCTTGTTGATTCGTTGTGGATCTATAATACATCAATTTGAACACTATTATAGTGTTCAATTGATTATGTTGTCTCTACTACTCCTCCTTGTAGATAGCGTTAATTTTACTTAATCTCAACAAAAAAAGGGATGAGTACATAGACTAACCTAGTGATGAGATAGCCTTGTTGATTCGTTGTGGATCTATAATACATCAATTTGAACACTATTATAGTGTTCAATTTGATTATGTTGTCTCTACTACTCTCCTCCTTGTAGATAGCCGTTATTTTACTTAATACTCAATAAAAAAAAGGGGATGAGTACATAGACTAACCTAGTGATGAGATAGCCTTGTTGATTCGTTGTGGATCTATAATACAACATTTGGACACTATTATAGTGTTTAATGTGATTATGTTGTCTCAACTACTCTCCTCCTTGTAGATAAGCGTTGATTTTACTTAACTCTCAACAATAAATAAGGAGATGAGTACATTGACTAACCGGGTGATTACATAGCCTTGTTGATTCGTTGTGGATCTATAATACATCAATTTGAACACTATTATAGTGTTCAATTTGATTATGTTGTCTCTACTACTCTCCTCCTTGTAGATAGCCGTTAATTTTACTTAATTCTCAATAAAAAAAAGGGGATGAGTACATAGACTAACCTAGTGATGAGATAGCCTTGTTGATTCGTTGTGGATCTATAATACAGCAATTTGAACACTATTATAGTGTTCAATGTGATTATGTTGTCTCAACTACTCTCCTCCTTGTAGATAGCGTTGATTTACTTAATCTCAACAAAAACAAGGGGATGAGTACATGTAACCTGGTGATTACATAGCCTTGTTGATTCGTTGTGGATCTATAATACATCAATTTGACACTATTATAGTGTTCAATTGATTATGTTGTTCTACTACTCTCTCTTGTAGATTGCCGTTATTTTACTGAATCTCAACAATAAAAAAGGAGACGAGTACATTAACTAACCTGGTGATTACATAGCCTTGTTGATTCGTTGTGGATCTATAATACATCAATTTGAACACTATTATAATGTTCAATTTGATTATGTTGACTCTTCTACTCTCCTCCTTGTAGATAAGTGTTGATTTTACTTAACTCTCAACAATAAATAAGGAGATGAGTACATTGACTAACTGGGTGATTACATAGCCTTGTTGATTCGTTGTGGATCTATAATACATCAATTTGAACACTATTATAGTGTTCAATTTGATTATGTTGTCTCTACTACTCTCCTCCTTGTAGATAGCCGTTAATTTTACTTAATTCTCAATAAAAAAAAGGGGAATGAGTAGCATAGACACTAAACCTAGTGATGAGATAGCCTTAGTTGATTCGTTGTGGATCTATAATACAGCAATTTGAACACTATTATAGTGTTCAATGTGATTATGTTGTCTCAACTACTCTCCTCCTTGTAGATAAGCGTTGATTTTACTTAACTCTCAACAATAAACAAGGAGATGAGTACATTGACTAACCTGGTGATTACATAGCCTTGTTGATTCGTTGTGGATCTATAATACATCAATTTGAACACTATTATAGTGTTCAATTTGATTATGTTGTCTCTACTACTCTCCTCCTTGTAGATAGCCGTTAATTTTACTTAATTCTCAACAATAAAAAAAGGAGATGAGTACATAGACTAACCTAGTGATTACATAGCCTTGTTGATTCGTTGTGGATCTATAATACATCAATTTGAACACTATTATAGTGTTCAATTTGATTATGTTGTCTCTACTACTCTCCTCCTTGTAGATTGCCGTTAATTTTACTGAACTCTCAACATTAAACAAGGAGATGAGTACATAGACTAACCTGGTGATTACATAGCCTTGTTGATTCGTTGTGGATCTATAATACATCAATTTGAACACTATTATAGTGTTCAATTTGATTATGTTGTCTCTACTACTCTCCTCCTTGTAGATAGCCGTCAATTTTACTTAATTCTCAATAAAAAAAAGGGGAAGAGTACATAGACTAACCTAGTGATGAGATAGCCTTGTTGATTCGTTGTGGATCTATAATACAGCAATTTGAACACTATTATAGTGTTCAATGTGATTATGTTGTCTCAACTACTCTCCTCCTTGTAGATAAGCGTTGATTTTACTTAACTCTCAACAATAAACAAGGAGATGAGTACATTGACTAACCTGGTGATTACATAGCCTTGTTGATTCGTTGTGGATCTATAATACATCAATTTGAACACTATTATAGTGTTTCAATTTGATTATGTTGTCTCTACTACTCTCCTCACTTGTAGATAGCCGTTAATTTTACTTAACTCTCAATCAATAAAAAAGGGAGATGAGTACATAGACTTAACCTGAGTGATTGAGATAGCCTTGTTGATTCGTTGTGGATCTATAATACAGCCAATTTGAACACTATTATAGTGTTCAATGTGATTATGTTGTCTCTACTACTCTCCTCCTTGTAGATAGGCGTTGATTTTATTTAACTCTCAACAATAAACAAGGGAGATGAGTACATTGACTAACCTGGTGATTACATAGCCTTGTTGATTCGTTGTGGATCTATAATACATCAATTTGAACACTATTATACGTGTTCAATTTGATTATGTTGTCTCTTCTACTCTCCTCCTTTAGATAGCCGTTAATTTTACTTAATACTCAATAAAAAAAGGGGATGAGTACATAGACTAACCTAGTGATGAGATAGCCTTGTTGATTCGTTGTGGATCTATAATACAGCAATTTGAACACTATTATAGTGTTCAATGTGATTATGTTGTCTCAACTACTCTTCCTCCTTGTAGATAAGCGTTGATTTTACTTAACTCTCAACAATAAACAAGGAGATGAGTACATTGACTAACCTGGTGATTACATAGCCTTGTTGATTCGTTGTGGATCTATATACATCAATTTGAACACTATTATAGTGTTCAATTGTATTATGTTTTCTCTACTCTCTCTTGTAGATACGTTATTTTACTTAATCTCAATAAAAAAAGGGATAGTACATTACTAGTGATAATAGCCTTGTTGATTCGTTGTGGATCTATAATACATCAATTTGAACACTATTATAGTGTTCAATTTGATTATGTTGTCTCTACTACTCTCCTCCTTGTAGATAGCCCGTTAATTTTACTTAATTCTCAATAAAAAAAAGGGGATGAGTACATAGACTAACCTAGTGATGAGATAGCCTTGTTGATTCGTTGTGGATCTATAATACAACAATTTGAACACTATTATAGTGTTCAATGTTGATTATGTTGTCTCAACTACTCTCCTCCTTGTAGATAGGCGTTGATTTTACTTAACTCTCAACAATAAACAAGGAGATGAGTACATTGACTAACCTGGTGATTACATAGCCTTGTTGATTCGTTGTGGATCTATAATACATCAATTTGAACACTATTATAGTGTTCAATTTGATTATGTTGTCTCTACTACTCTCCTCCTTGTAGATAGCCGTTAATTTTACTTAATTCTCAATAAAAAAAAGGGGATGAGTACATAGACTAACCTAGTGATGAGATAGCCTTGTTGATTCGTTGTGGATCTATAATACAGCAATTTGAACACTATTATAGTGTTCAATGTGATTATGTTGTCTCAACTACTCTCCTCCTTGTAGATAAGCGTTGATTTTACTTAACTCTCAACAATAAACAAGGAGATGAGTACATTGACTAACCTGGTGATTACATAGCCTTGTTGATTCGTTGTGGATCTATAATACATCAATTTGAACACTATTATAGTGTTCAATTTGATTATGTTGTCTCTACTACTCTCCTCCTTGTAGATAGCCGTTAATTTTACTTAATTCTCAATAAAAAAAGGGGATGAGTACATAGACTAACCTAGTGATGAGATAGCCTTGTTGATTCGTTGTGGATCTATAATACAGCAATTTGAACACTATTATAGTGTTCAATGTGATTATGTTGTCTCAACTACTCTCCTCCTTGTAGATAAGCGTTGATTTTACTTAACTCTCAACAATAAACAAGGAGATGAGTACATTGACTAACCTGGTGATTACATAGCCTTGTTGATTCGTTGTGGATCTATAATACATCAATTTGAACACTATTATAGTGTTCAATTTGATTATGTTGTCTCTACTATCTCCTCCTTGTAGATAGCCGTTAATTTTTACTTAATTCTCAATAAAAAAAGAGGGATGAGTACATAGACTAACCTAGTGATGAGATAGCCTTGTTGATTCGTTGTGGATCTATAATACAGCAATTTGAACACTATTATAGTGTTCAATGTTGATTATGTTGTCTCAACTACTCTCCTCACTTGTAGATAAGCGTTGGATTTTACTTAACTCTCAACAATAAACAAGGAGATGAGTACATTGACTAACCTGGTGATTACATAGCCTTGTTGATTCGTTGTGGATCTATAATACATCAATTTGAACACTATTATAGTGTTCAATTTGATTATGTTGTCTCTATCTACTCTCCTCCTTGTAGATAACGTTAATTTTACTTATTCTCAATAAAAAAAGGGGATGATACATAGACTAACCTAGTGATGAGATAGCCTTGTTGATTCGTTGTGGATCTATAATACAACAATTTGAACACTATTATAGTGTTCAATGTGATTATGTTGTCTCAACTACTCTCCTCCTTGTAGATAGCGTTGATTTTACTTTAACTCTCAACAATAAACAAGGAGATGAGTACATTGACTAACCTGGTGATTACATAGCCTTGTTGATTCGGTTGTGGATCTATAATACATCAATTTGAACACTATTATAGTGTTCAATTTGATTATGTTGTCTCTACTTACTTCCTCCCTTGTAGATAAGCGTTGGTTTTACTTAACTCTCAACAATAAACAAAGGAGATGAGTACATGACTAACCTGGTGATTACATAGCGCTTGTTGATTCGTTGTGGATCTATAATACATCAATTTGAACACTATTATAGTGTTCAATTTGATTATGTTGTCCTCTACTACTCTCCTCCTTGTAGATAGCCGTTAATTTTACTTAATTCTCAATAAAAACAAGGGGATGAGTTACATATGACTAACCTGGTGATGTAGATAGCCTTGTTGATTCGTTGTGGATCTATAATACAGCAATTTGAACACTATTATAGTGTTCAATTGTGATTATGTTGTCTCTACTACTCTCCTCCTTGTAGATAAGCGTTGATTTTACTTAACTCTAACAATAAACAAGGAGATGAGTACATTGACTTAACCTGGTGATTACATAGCCTTGTTGATTCGTTGTGGATCTATAATACATCAATTTGAACACTATTATAGTGTTCAATTTGATTATGTTAGTCTCTACTACTCTCCTCCTTGTAGATAACGTTAATTTTACTTAACTTCTAACAATAAAAAGAGATGAATACATTGACTAACCTGTGATTACATAGCCTTGTTGATTCGTTGTGGATCTATAATACATCAATTTGAACACTATTATAGTGTTCAATTTGATTATGTTTGTCTCTACTACTCTCCTCCTTTTAGATAAGCCGTTAATTTTACTTAATTCTGCAATAAAAAAAGGGATGAGTACATAGACTAACCTAGTGATGAGATAGCCTTGTTGATTCGTTGTGGATCTATAATACAGCAATTTGAACACTATTATAGTGTTCAATGTGATTATGTTGTCTCAACTACTCTCCTCCTTGTAGATAAGCGTTGGATTTTACTTAACTCAAACAATAAACAAGGAGATAGAGTACATTGACTAACCTGGTGATTACATAGCCTTGTTGATTCGTTGTGGATCTATAATACATATCATTTGAACACTATTATAGTGTTCAATTTGATTATGTTGTCTCTAACTACTCTCCTCCTTGTAGATAGCCGTTAATTTTTACTTAACTCTCCAATAAAAAAAAGGGATGAGTACATAGACTAAACCTAGTGATTGAGATAGCCTTGTTGATTCGTTGTGGATCTATAATACAACAATTTGAACACTATTATAGTGTTCAATGTGATTATGTTGTCTCAACTACTCTCCTCCTTGTAGATAAGCGTTGATTTTACTTAACTCTCAACAATAAACAAGGAGATGAGTACATTGACTAACCTGGTGATTACATAGCCTTGTTGGATTCGTTGTGGATCTATAATACATCAATTTGAACACTATTATAGTGTTCAATTTGATTATGTTTGTCTCTACTACTCTCCTCCTTGTAGATAAGCCGTTGGTTTTTACTTAACTCTCACAATAAACAAGGGACAGAGTACATTGACTAACCTGGTGATGAGATAGCCTTGTTTGATTCGTTGTGGATCTATAATACATCAATTTGAACACTATTATAGTGTTCAATTTGATTATGTTGTCTCTACTACTCTCCTCCTTGTAGATAAGCGTTGATTTACTTAACTCTCAACAATAAACAAGGAGATGAGTACATTGACAACCTTTAATGCTTTTTTCGTTGTGGATCTATATACATCAATTTACACTATTATGTGTTCAATGTTATTTGTCTCTACTATCTTCTCCTTGTAGATAGCGTTATTTTACTTAATTCTCAATAAAAAAAGGGGATGAGTACATAGACTAACCTAGGTGATGAGATAGCCTTGTTGATTCGTTGTGGATCTATAATACATCAATTTGAACACTATTATAGTGTTCAATGTGATTATGTTGTCTCAACTACTCTCCTCCTTGTAGATAAGCGTTGATTTTACTTAACTCTCAACATAAACAAGGAGATGAGTACATTGACTAACCTGGTGATTACATAGCCTTGTTGATTCGTTTGTGGATCTATAATACATCAATTTGAACACTATTATAGTGTTCAATTTGATTATGTTGTCTCTACTAACTCTCCTCCTTGTAGATAGCCGTTAATTTTACTTAATTCTCATAAAAAAAAGGGGATGAGTACATAGACTAACCTAGTGATGAGATAGCCTTGTTGATTCGTTGTGGATCTATAATACATCAATTTGAACACTATTATAGTGTTCAATTTGATTATGTTGTCTCTACTACTCTCCTCCTTGTAGATAACGTTAATTTTACTTAATTCTCAATAAAAAAAAAAGGGATGAGTACATAGACTAACCTAGTGATGAGATAGCCTTGTTGATTCGTTGTGGATCTATAATACAGCAATTTGAACACTATTATAGTGTTCAATGTGATTATGTTGTCTCAACTACTCTCCTCCTTGTAGATAAGCGTTGATTTTACTTAACTCTCAACAATAAACAAGGAGATGAGTACATTGACTAACCTGGTGATTACATAGCCTTGTTGATTCGTTGTGGATCTATAATACATCAATTTGAAACACTATTATAGTGTTCAATTTTGATTTATGTTGTCTCTACTACTCTCCTCCTTGTAGATAGCCGTTAATTTTACTTAATTTCTCAATAAAAAAAAAGGGGATGAGTACATAGACTAACCTAGTGATGAGATAGCCTTGTTGATTCGTTGTGGATCTATAATACAGCAATTTGAACACTATTATAGTGTTCAATGTGATTATGTTGTCTCAACTACTCTCCTCCTTGTAGATAAGCGTTGATTTTACTTAACTCTCAACAATAAACAAGGAGATGAGTACATTGACTAACCTGGTGATTACATAGCCTTGTTGATTCGTTGTGGATCTATAATACATCAATTTGAACACTATTATAGTGTTCAATTTGATTATGTTGTCTCTACTACTCTCCTCCTTGTAGATAGGCCGTTGAGTTTACTTAACTCTCACAATAAAAAAAGGAGATGAGTACATAGACTAACCTGGTGATGAAATAGCCTTGTTGATTCGTTGTGGATCTATAATACAGCAATTTGAACACTATTATAGTGTTCAATGTGATTATGTTGTCTCAACTACTCTCCTCCTTGTAGATAAGCGTTGATTTTACTTAACTCTCAACAATAAACAAGGAGATGAGTACATTGACTAACCTGGTGATTACATAGCCTTGTTGATTCGTTGTGGATCTATAATACATCAATTTGAACACTATTATAGTGTTCAATTTGATTATGTTGTCTCTACTACTCTCCTCCTTGTAGATAGACCGTTAATTTTACTTAATTCTCAATAAAAAAAAGGGGATGAGTACATAGACTAACCTAGTGATGAGATAGCCTTGTTGATTCGTTGTGGATCTATAATACAGCAATTTGAACACTATTATAGTGTTCAATGTGATTATGTTGTCTCAACTACTCTCCTCCTTGTAGATAAGCGTTGATTTTACTTAACTCTCAACAATAAACAAGGAGATGAGTACATTGACTAACCTGGTGATTACATAGCCTTGTTGATTCGTTGTGGATCTATAATACATCAATTTGAACACTATTATAGTGTTCAATTTGATTATGTTGTCTCTACTACTCTCCTCCTTGTAGATAACCGTTAATTTTACTTAATTCTCAATAAAAAAAAGGGGATGAGTACATAGACTAACCTAGTGATGAGATAGCCTTGTTGATTCGTTGTGGATCTATAATACAGCAATTTGAACACTATTATAGTGTTCAATGTGATTATGTTGTTCTCAACTACTCTCCTCCTTGTAGATAAGCGTTGATTTTACTTAACTCTCAACAATAAACAAGGAGATGAGTACATTGACTAACCTGGTGATTACATAGCCTTGTTGATTCGTTGTGGATCTATAATACATCAATTTGAACACTATTATAGTGTTCAATTTGATTATGTTGTCTCTACTACTCTCCTCCTTGTAGATAACCGTTAATTTTACTTAATTCTCAATAAAAAAAAGGGGATGAGTACATAGACTAACCTAGTGATGAGATAGCCTTGTTGATTCGTTGTGGATCTATAATACATCAATTTGAACACTATTATAGTGTTCAATGTGATTATGTTGTCTCTAACTACTCTCCTCCTTGTAGATAAGGCGTTGATTTTACTTTAACTCTCAACAATAAACAAGGAGATGAGTACATTGACTAACCTGGTGATTACATAGCCTTGTTGATTCGTTGTGGATCTATAATACATCAATTTGAACACTATTATAGTGTTCAATTTGATTATGTTGTCTCTACTACTCTCCTCCTTGTAGATAAGCCGTTAATTTTACTTAATTCTCAATAAAAAAAAGGGGATGAGTACATAGACTAACCTAGTGATGAGATAGCCTTGTTGATTCGTTGTGGATCTATAATACAGCAATTTGAACACTATTATAGTGTTCAATGTGATTATGTTGTCTCAACTACTCTCCTCCTTGTAGATAAGCGTTGATTTTACTTAACTCTCAAACAATAAACAAGGAGATGAGTACATTGACTAACCTGGTGATTACATAGCCTTGTTGATTCGTTGTGGATCTATAATACATCAATTTGAACACTATTATAGTGTTCAATTTGATTATGTTGTCTCTACTACTCTCCTCCTTGTAGATAGCCGTTAATTTTACTTAATTCTCAATAAAAAAAGGAGATGAGTACATAGACTAACCTAGTGATGAGATAGCCTTGTTGATTCGTTGTGGATCTATAATACATCAATTTGAACACTATTATAGTGTTCAATGTGATTATGTTGTCTCAACTACTCTCCTCCTTGTAGATAAGCGTTGATTTTACTTAACTCTCAACAATAAACAAGGAGATGAGTACATTAGACTAACCTGGTGATTACATAGCCTTGTTGATTCGTTGTGGATCTATAATACATCAATTTGAACACTATTATAGTGTTCAATTTGATTATGTTGTCTCTACTACTCTCCTCCTTGTAGATAGCGTTAATTTTACTTAATTCTCAATAAAAAAAAGGGATGAGTACATAGACTAACCTAGTGATGAGATAGCCTTGTTGATTCGTTGTGGATCTATAATACAGCAATTTGAACACTATTATAGTGTTCAATGTGATTATGTTGTCTCAACTACTCTCCTCCTTGTAGATAAGCGTTGATTTTACTTAACTCTCAACAATAAAAGGAGATGAGTACATTGACTAACCTGGTGATTACATAGCCTTGTTGATTCGTTGTGGATCTATAATACATCAATTTGAACACTATTATAGTGTTCAATTTGATTATGTTGTCTCTACTACTCTCCTCCTTGTAGATAGCCTTAATTTTACTTAATTCTCAAAAAAAAAAGGGGATGAGTACATAGACTAACCTAGTGATGAGATAGCCTTGTTGATTCGTTGTGGATCTATAATACATCAATTTGAACACTATTATAGTGTTCAATTTGATTATGTTGTCTCAACTACTCTCCTCCTTGTAGATAAGCGTTGATTTTACTTAACTCTCAACAATAAACAAGGAGATGAGTACATTGACTAACCTGGTGATTACATAGCCTTGTTGATTCGTTGTGGATCTATAATACATCAATTTGAACACTATTATAGTGTTCAATTTGATTATGTTGTCTCTACTACTCTCCTCCTTGTAGATAGGCGTTAATTTTTACTTAATTCTCAATAAAAAAAAGGGGATGAGTACATAGACTAACCTGGTGATGAGATAGCCTTGTTGATTCGTTGTGGATCTATAATACATCAATTTGAACACTATTATAGTGTTCAATTTGATTATGTTGTCTCTACTACTCTCCTCCTTGTAGATAAGCGTTGATTTTACTTAACTCTCAACAATAAAAAAGGAGATGAGTACATTGACTAACCTAGTGATTACATAGCCTTGTTGATTCGTTGTGGATCTATAATACAGCAATTTGAACACTATTATAGTGTTCAATGTGATTATGTTGTCTCAACTACTCTCCTCCTTGTAGATAAGCGTTGATTTTACTTAACTCTCAACAATAAACAAGGAGATGAGTACATTGACTAACCTGGTGATTACATAGCCTTGTTGATTCGTTGTGGATCTATAATACATCAATTTGAACACTATTATAGTGTTCAATTTGATTATGTTGTCTCTACTACTCTCCTCCTTGTAGATAGCCGTTAATTTTACTTAATTCTCAATAAAAAACAAGGGGATGAGTACATAGACTAACCTAGTGATGAGATAGCCTTGTTGATTCGTTGTAGATCTATAATACAACAATTTGAACACTATTATAGTGTTCAATTTGATTATGTTGTCTCTACTACTCTCCTCCTTGTAGATAAGCGTTGATTTTACTTAACTCTCAACAATAAAAAGGGATGAGTACATAGACTAACCTGGTGATTACATAGCCTTGTTGATTCGTTGTGATCTATAATACATCAATTTGAACACTATTATAGTGTTCAACTTGATTATGTTGTCTCTACTACTCTCCTACTTGTAGATAGGCGTTGGTTTTATTTAACTCTCAACAATAAAAAAAGAGATGAGTACATAGATTAACATGGTGATTAACTAGCCTTGTTGATTCGTTGTGGATCTATAATGCAGCAATTCGAACACTATTATAGTGTTCAATGTGATTATGTTGTCTCTACTACTCTCCTACTTGTAGATAAGCGTTGGTTTTACTTAACTCTCAACAATAAACAAGGAGATGAGTACATTGACTAACCTGGTGATTACATAGCCTTGTTGATTCGTTGTGGATCTATAATACATCAATTTGAACACTATTATAGTGTTCAATTTGATTATGTTGTCTCTACTACTCTCCTCCTTGTAGATAGCCGTTAATTTTACTTAATTCTCAATAAAAAAAAGGGGATGAGTACATAGACTAACCTAGTGATGAGATAGCCTTGTTGATTCGTTGTGGATCTATAATACAGCAATTTGAACACTATTATAGTGTTCAATGTGATTATGTTGTCTCAACTACTCTCCTCCTTGTAGATAAGCGTTGATTTTACTTAACTCTCAACAATAAACAAGGAGATGAGTACATTGACTAACCTGGTGATTACATAGCCTTGTTGATTCGTTGTGGATCTATAATACATCAATTTGAACACTATTATAGTGTTCAATTTGATTATGTTGTCTCTACTACTCTCCTCCTTGTAGATAGCCGTTAATTTTACTTAATTCTCAATAAAAAAAAGGGGATGAGTACATAGACTAACCTAGTGATGAGATAGCCTTGTTGATTCGTTGTGGATCTATAATACAGCAATTTGAACACTATTATAGTGTTCAATGTGATTATGTTGTCTCAACTACTCTCCTCCTTGTAGATAAGCGTTGATTTTACTTAACTCTCAACAATAAACAAGGAGATGAGTACATTGACTAACCTGGTGATTACATAGCCTTGTTGATTCGTTGTGGATCTATAATACATCAATTTGAACACTATTATAGTGTTCAATGTGATTATGTTGTCTCTACTACTCTCCTCCTTGTAGATAGCCGTTAATTTTACTTAATTCTCAATAAAAAAAAGGGGATGAGTACATAGACTAACCTAGTGATGAGATAGCCTTGTTGATTCGTTGTGGATCTATAATACATCAATTTGAACACTATTATAGTGTTCAATTTGATTATGTTGTCTCTAACCTACTCTCCTCCTTGTAGATAGCCGTTAATTTTACTTAATTCTCAATAATAAAAAAAAAGGATGAGTACATAAACTAACCTAGTGATGAGATAGCCTTGTTGATTCGTTGTGGATCTATAATACATCAATTTGAACACTATTATAGTGTTCAATGTGATTATGTTGTCTCAACTACTCTCCTCCTTGTAGATAAGCGTTGATTTTACTTAACTCTCAACAATAAACAAGGAGATGAGTACATTGACTAACCTGGTGATTACATAGCCTTGTTGATTCGTTGTGGATCTATAATACATCAATTTGAACACTATTATAGTGTTCAATTTGATTATGTTGTCTTCTACTCTCCTCTTTAATACGTTATTTACTTAATCTCCAAAGAATAACTCCTGTGATAGATAGCCTTGTTGAATCGTTTGATCTTAATACTCAATTTGAAAACTAATAGTGTTCTGGATTATGTTTACATCTCTCTTGTAGATACGTGATTTACTAACTCTAAAGGGATGGTATGAACGGTATTACATAGCCTTGTTGATTCGTTGTGGATCTATAATACAACAATTTGAACACTATTATAGTGTTCAATTTGATTATGTTGTCTCTAACTACTCTCCTCCTTTGTAGATAGCCGTTAATTTTACTTAATTCTCAATAAAAAAAAGGGGATGAGTACATAAACTAACCTAGTGATGAGATAGCCTTGTTGATTCGTTGTGGATCTATAATACAACATTTTGAACACTATTATAGTGTTCAATGTGATTATGTTGTCTCAACTACTCTCCTCCTTGTAGATAAGCGTTGATTTTACTTAACTCTCAACAATAAACAAGGAGATGAGTACATTGACTAACCTGGTGATTACATAGCCTTGTTGATTCGTTGTGGATCTATAATACATCAATTTGAACACTATTATAGTGTTCAATTTGATTATGTTGTCTCTACTACTCTCCTCCTTGTAGATAAGCCGTTAATTTTACTTAATTACTCAATAAAAAAAAGGGGATGATGTACATAGACTAACCTAGTGATGAGATAGCCTTGTTGATTCGTTGTGGATCTATAATACATCAATTTGGAACACTATTATAGTGTTCAATTTGATTATGTTGTCTCTACTACTCTCCTCCTTGTAGATAGGCGTTGATTTTACTTAATTGTCAACAATAAACAAGGGATGAGTACATTAGACTAACCTGGTGATTACATAGCCTTCTTGATTCGTTGTGGATCTATAATACATCAATTTGAACACTATTATAGTGTTCAACTTGATTATGTTGTCTTATACTCCCTACTTGTAGATTGGGTTGGTTTTATTTAACTCTCACAATAAAAAAAGAGATGAGTACATAGATTACATGGTGATTAACTAGCGTTGTTGATTCGTTGTGGATCTATAATGCAGCAATTCGAACACTATTATAGTGTTCAATGTGATTATGTTGTCTCTACTACTCTCCTACTTGTAGATAGGCGTTGGTTTTATTTAACTCTCAATAATAAACAAGGAGATGTGTACATTGACTAACCTGGTGATTACATAGCCTTGTTGATTCGTTGTGGATCTATAATACATCAATTTGAACACTATTATAGTGTTCAATTTGATTATGTTGTCTCTACTACTCTCCTCCTTTAGATAGCCGTTCATTTTACTTAATACTCAAAAAAAAAAAGGGGATGAGTACATAGACTAACCTAGTGATGAGATAGCCTTGTTGATTCGTTGTGGATCTATAATACAGCAATTTGAACACTATTATAGTGTTCAATGTGATTATGTAGTCTCAACTACTCTCCTCCTTGTAGATAAGCGTTGATTTTACTTAACTCTCAACAATAAAAAAGGAGACGAGTACATTGACTAACCTGGTGATTACATAGCCTTGTTGATTCGTTGTGGATCTATAATACATCAATTTGAACACTATTATAGTGTTCAATTTGATTATGTTGTCTCTACTACTCTTCCTCCTTGTAGATAGCCGTTAATTTTACTTAATACTCAATAAAAAAAAGGGGATGAGTACATAGACTAACCTAGTGATGAGATAGCCTTGTTGATTAGTTGTGGATCTATAATACAACAATTTGAACACTATTATAGTGTTCAATTTGATTATGTTTTCTCTACTACTCTCCTCCTTGTAGATAGGCGTTGGTTTTACTTAATTGTCAACAATAAACAAGGGGATGAGTACATTAGACTAACCTGGTGATTACATAGCCTTGTTGATTCGTTGTGGATCTATAATACATCAATTTGAACACTATTATAGTGTTCAACTTGATTATGTTGTCTCTACTACTCTCCTACTTGTAGATTGGCGTTGATTTTATTTAACTCTCAACAATAAAAAAAAAAGATGAGTACATAGATTAACATGGTGATTTACTAGCGTTGTTGATTCGTTGTGGATCTATAATGCAACAATTCGAACACTATTATAGTGTTCAATGTGATTATGTTGTCTCTACTACTCTCCTACTTGTAGATAGGCGTTGGTTTTATTTAACTCTCAATAATAAACAAGGAGATGTGTACATTGACTAACCTGGTGATTACATAGCCTTGTTGATTCGTTGTGGATCTATAATACATCAATTTGAACACTATTATAGTGTTCAATTTGATTATGTTGTCTCTTCTACTCTCCTCCTTTAGATAGCCGTTCATTTTACTTAATACTCAAAAAAAAAAAGGGGATGAGTACATAGACTAACCTAGTGATGAGATAGCCTTGTTGATTCGTTGTGGATCTATAATACAGCAATTTGAACACTATTATAGTGTTCAATGTGATTATGTAGTCTCAACTACTCTCCTCCTTGTAGATAAGCGTTGATTTTACTTAACTCTCAACAATAAATAAGGAGATGAGTACATTGACTAACCGGGTGATTACATAGCCTTGTTGATTCGTTGTGGATCTATAATACATCAATTTGAACACTATTATAGTGTTCAATTTGATTATGTTGTCTCTACTACTCTTCTCCTTGTAGATAGCCGTTAATTTTACTTAATACTCAATAAAAAAAAGGGGATGAGTACATAGACTAACCTAGTGATGAGATAGCCTTGTTGATTCGTTGTGGATCTATAATACAACAATTTGAACACTATTATAGTGTTCAATTTGATTATGTTGTCTCTACTACTCTCCTCCTTGTAGATAGGCGTTGGATTTTACTTAACTCTCAACAATAAACAAGGAGATGAGTACATTAGACTAACCTGGTGATTACATAGCCTTGTTGATTCGTTGTGGATCTATAATACATCAATTTGAACACTATTATAGTGTTCAATTTGATTATGTTGTCTCTACTACTCTCCTACCTTGTAGATAGCCGTTGATTTTACTTAATTCTCAACAATAAAAAAAGAGGATGAGTACATAGACTAACATGGTGATTAACTAGCCTTGTTGATTCGTTGTGGATCTATAATAGCAGCAATTTGAACACTATTATAGTGTTCAATGTGATTATGTTGTCTCTACTACTCTCCTCCTTGTAGATTGGCGTTGGTTTTACTTAACTCTCAACAATAAACAAGGAGATGAGTACATTGACTAACCTGGTGATTACATAGCCTTGTTGATTCGTTGTGGATCTATAATACATCAATTTGAACACTATTATAGTGTTCAATTTGATTATGTTGTCTCTACTACTCTCCTCCTTGTAGATAGCCGTTAATTTTACTTAATTCTCAATAAAAAAAGGGGAATGAGTACATAGACTAACCTAGTGATGAGATAGCCTTGTTGATTCGTTGTGGATCTATAATACAGCAATTTGAACACTATTATAGTGTTCAATGTGATTATGTTGTCTCTACTACTCTCCTCCTTGTAGATTGCCGTTGATTTTACTTAACTCTCAACAATAAAAAGGGAGATGAGTACATATGACTAACCTAGGTGATTACATAGCCTTGTTGATTCGTTGTGGATCTATAATACATCAATTTGAACACTATTATAGTGTTCAATTTGATTATGTTGTCTCTACTACTCTCCTCCTTGTAGATAGCCGTTAATTTTACTTAATTCTCAATAAAAAAAAGGGGATGAGTACATAAACTAACCTAGTGATGAGATAGCCTTATTGATTCGTTGTGGATCTATAATACAACATTTTCAATACTATTATAGTGTTCAATGTGATTATGTTGTCTCAACTACTCTCCTCCTTGTAGATAAGCGTTGATTTTACTTAACTCTCAACAATAAACAAGGAGATGAGTACATTGACTAACCTGGTGATTACATAGCCTTGTTGATTCGTTGTGGATCTATAATACATCAATTTGAACACTATTATAGTGTTCAATTTGATTATGTTGTCTCTACTACTCTCCTCCTTGTAGATAGCCGTTAATTTTACTTAATTCTCAACAAAAAAAGGGGAAGAGTACATAGACTAACCTAGTGATGAGATAGCCTTGTTGATTCGTTGTGGATCTATAATACATCAATTTGAACACTATTATTGTGTTCAATTTGATTATGTTGTCTCTACTACTCTCCTCCTTGTAGATAGCCGTTAATTTTACTTAATTTTCAATAAAAAAAAGGGGATGAGTACATAAACTAACCTAGTGATGAGATAGCCTTGTTGATTCGTTGTGGATTTATAATACAACATTTTCAATACTATTATAGTGTTCAATGTGATTATGTTGTCACAACTACTCTCCTCCTTGTAGATAATCGTTGATTTTACTTAACTCTCAACAATAAACAAGGAGATGAGTACATTGACTAACCTGGTGATTACATAGCCTTGTTGATTCGTTGTGGATCTATAATACATCAATTTGAACACTATTATAGTGTTCAATTTGATTATGTTGTCTCTTCTACTCTCCTCCTTGTAGATAGCCGTTAATTTTACTTAATTCTCAATAAAAAAAAGTGGATGAGTACATAGACTAACCTAGTGATGAGATAGCCTTGTTGATTCGTTGTGGATCTATAATCCATCAATTTGAACACTATTATTGTGTTCAATTTGATTATGTTGTCTCTACTACTCTCCTCCTTGTAGATAGGCGTTGGTTTTACTTAATTGTCAACAATAAACAAGGGGATGAGTACATAGACTAACCTGGTGATTACATAGCCTTCTTGATTCGTTGTGGATCTATAATACATCAATTTGAACACTATTATAGTGTTCAACTTGATTATGTTGTCTCTACTACTCTCCTACTTGTAGATTGGCGTTGGTTTTATTTAACTCTCAACAATAAAAAAGAGATGAGTACATAGATTAACATGGTGATTAACTAGCGTTGTTGATTCGTTGTGGATCTATAATGCAGCAATTCGAACACTATTATAGTGTTCAATGTGATTATGTTGTCTCTACTACTCTCCTACTTGTAGATAGGCGTTGGTTTTATTTAACTCTCAATAATAAACAAGGAGATGTGTACATTGACTAACCTGGTGATTACATAGCCTTGTTGATTCGTTGTGGATCTATAATACATCAATTTGAACACTATTATAGTGTTCAATTTGATTATGTTGTCTCTTCTACTCTCCTCCTTTAGATAGCCGTTCATTTTACTTAATACTCAAAAAAAAAAGGGGATGAGTACATAGACTAACCTAGTGATGAGATAGCCTTGTTGATTCGTTGTGGATCTATAATACAGCAATTTGAACACTATTATAGTGTTCAATGTGATTATGTAGTCTCAACTACTCTCCTCCTTGTAGATAAGCGTTGATTTTACTTAACTCTCAACAATAAAAAGGAGATGAGTACATTGACTAACCGGGTGATTACATAGCCTTGTTGATTCGTTGTGGATCTATAATACATCAATTTGAACACTATTATAGTGTTCAATTTGATTATGTTGTCTCTACTACTCTTCTCCTTGTAGATAGCCGTTAATTTTACTTAATACTCAATAAAAAAAAGGGGATGAGTACATAGACTAACCTAGTGATGAGATAGCCTTGTTGATTAGTTGTGGATCTATAATACAACAATTTGAACACTATTATAGTGTTCAATTTGATTATGTTTTCTCTACTACTCTCCTCCTTGTAGATAGGCGTTGGTTTTACTTAATTGTCAACAATAAACAAGGGGATGAGTACATAGACTAACCTGGTGATTACATAGCCTTGTTGATTCGTTGTGGATCTATAATACATCAATTTGAACACTATTATAGTGTTCAACTTGATTATGTTGTCTCTACTACTCTCCTACTTGTAGATTGGCGTTGGTTTTATTTAACTCTCAACAATAAAAAAAGAGATGAGTACATAGATTAACATGGTGATTAACTAGCGTTGTTGATTCGTTGTGGATCTATAATGCAGCAATTCGAACACTATTATAGTGTTCAATGTGATTATGTTGTCTCTACTACTCTCCTACTTGTAGATAGGCGTTGGTTTTATTTAACTCTCAATAATAAACAAGGAGATGTGTACATTGACTAACCTGGTGATTACATAGCCTTGTTGATTCGTTGTGGATCTATAATACATCAATTTGAACACTATTATAGTGTTCAATTTGATTATGTTGTCTCTTCTACTCTCCTCCTTTAGATAGCCGTTCATTTTACTTAATACTCAAAAAAAAAAAGGGGATGAGTACATAGACTAACCTAGTGATGAGATAGCCTTGTTGATTCGTTGTGGATCTATAATACAGCAATTTGAACACTATTATAGTGTTCAATGTGATTATGTAGTCTCAACTACTCTCCTCCTTGTAGATAAGCGTTGATTTTACTTAACTCTCAACAATAAATAAGGAGATGAGTACATTGACTAACCGGGTGATTACATAGCCTTGTTGATTCGTTGTGGATCTATAATACATCAATTTGAACACTATTATAGTGTTCAATTTGATTATGTTGTCTCTACTACTCTTCTCCTTGTAGATAGCCGTTAATTTTACTTAATACTCAATAAAAAAAAGGGGATGAGTACATAGACTAACCTAGTGATGAGATAGCCTTGTTGATTAGTTGTAGATCTATAATACAACAATTTGAACACTATTATAGTGTTCAATTTGATTATGTTTTCTCTACTACTCTCCTCCTTGTAGATAGGCGTTGGTTTTACTTAATTGTCAACAATAAACAAGGGATGAGTACATAGACTAACCTGGTGATTACATAGCCTTGTTGATTCGTTGTGGATCTATAATACATCAATTTGAACACTATTATAGTGTTCAACTTGATTATGTTGTCTCTACTACTCTCCTACTTGTAGATTGGCCGTTGGTTTTATTTAACTCTCAACAATAAAAAAAGAGATGAGTACATAGATTAACATGGTGATTAACTAGCGTTGTTGATTCGTTGTGGATCTATAATGCAGCAATTCGAACACTATTATAGTGTTCAATGTGATTATGTTGTCTCTACTACTCTCCTACTTGTAGATAGGCGTTGGTTTTATTTAACTCTCAACAATAAACAAGGAGATGAGTACATTGACTAACCTGGTGATTACATAGCCTTGTTGATTCGTTGTGGATCTATAATACATCAATTTGAACACTATTATAGTGTTCAATTTGATTATGTTGTCTCTTCTACTCTCCTCCTTTAGATAGCCGTTCATTTTACTTAATACTCAAAAAAAAAAAGGGGATGAGTACATAGACTAACCTAGTGATGAGATAGCCTTGTTGATTCGTTGTGGATCTATAATACAGCAATTTGAACACTATTATAGTGTTCAATGTGATTATGTAGTCTCAACTACTCTCCTCCTTGTAGATAAGCGTTGATTTTACTTAACTCTCAACAATAAATAAGGAGATGAGTACATTGACTAACCTGGTGATTACATAGCCTTGTTGATTCGTTGTGGATCTATAATACATCAATTTGAACACTATTATAGTGTTCAATTTGATTATGTTGTCTCTACTACTCTTCTCCTTGTAGATAGCCGTTAATTTTACTTAATACTCAATAAAAAAAAGGGGATGAGTACATAGACTAACCTAGTGATGAGATAGCCTTGTTGATTAGTTGTAGATCTATAATACATCAATTTGAACACTATTATAGTGTTCAATTTGATTATGTTGTCTCTACTACTCTCCTCCTTGTAGATAGGCGTTGAGTTTTACTTTAACTCTCAACTAATAAACAAGGAGATGTAGTACATTGACTAACCTGGGTGATTACATAGCCTTGTTGATTCGTTGTGGATCTATAATACATCAATTTGAACACTATTATAGTGTTCAATTTGATTATGTTGTCTCTACTACTCTCCTCCTTGTAGATAGCCGTTCATTTTACTTAATACTCAATAAAAAAAAAGGGGATGAGTACATAGACTAACCTAGTGATGAGATAGCCTTGTTGATTCGTTGTGGATCTATAATACAGCAATTTGAACACTATTATAGTGTTCAATGTGATTATGTAGTCTCAACTACTCTCCTCCTTGTAGATAAGCGTTGATTTTACTTAACTCTCAACAATAAATAAGGAGATGAGTACATTGACTAACCGGGTGATTACATAGCCTTGTTGATTCGTTGTGGATCTATAATACATCAATTTGAACACTATTATAGTGTTCAATTTGATTATGTTGTCTCTACTACTCTTCTCCTTGTAGATAGCCGTTAATTTTACTTAATACTCAATAAAAAAAAGGGGATGAGTACATAGACTAACCTAGTGATGAGATAGCCTTGTTGATTAGTTGTAGATCTATAATACAACAATTTGAACACTATTATAGTGTTCAATTTGATTATGTATTCTCTACTACTCTCCTCCTTGTAGATAGGCGTTGGTTTTACTTAATCGTCAACAATAAACAAGGGGATGAGTACATAGACTAACCTGGTGATTACATAGCCTTGTTGATTCGTTGTGGATCTATAATACATCAATTTGAACACTATTATAGTGTTCAACTTGATTATGTTGTCTCTACTACTCTTCCTACTTGTAGATTGGCGTTGGTTTTATTTAACTCTCAACAATAAAAAAAGAGGATGAGTACATAGATTAACATGGTGATTAACTAGCCGTTGTTGATTCGTTGTGGATCTATAATGCAGCAATTCGAACACTATTATAGTGTTCAATGTGATTATGTTGTCTCTACTACTCTCCTACTTGTAGATAGGCGTTGGTTTTATTTAACTCTCAACAATAAACAAGGAGATGAGTACATTGACTAACTTGGTGATTACATAGCCTTGTTGATTCGTTGTGGATCTATAATACATCAATTTGAACACTATTATACTGTTCAATTTGATTATGTTGTCTCTTCTACTCTCCTCCTTTAGATAGCCGTTCATTTTACTTAATACTCAAAAAAAAAAGGGGATGAGTACATAGACTAACCTAGTGATGAGATAGCCTTGTTGATTCGTTGTGGATCTATAATACAGCAATTTGAACACTATTATAGTGTTCAATGTGATTATGTAGTCTCAACTACTCTCCTCCTTGTAGATAAGCGTTGATTTTACTTAACTCTCAACAATAAATAAGGAGATGAGTACATTGACTAACCGGGTGATTACATAGCCTTGTTGATTCGTTGTGGATCTATAATACATCAATTTGAACACTATTATAGTGTTCAATTTGATTATGTTGTCTCTACTACTCTTCTCCTTGTAGATAGCCGTTAATTTTACTTAATACTCAATAAAAAAAAGGGGATGAGTACATAGACTAACCTAGTGATGAGATAGCCTTGTTGATTAGTTGTAGATCTATAATACATCAATTTGAACACTATTATAGTGTTCAATTTGATTATGTTGTCTCTACTACTCTCCTCCTTGTTTTTTTTTTTTTTAGATAGGCGTTGGTTTTATTATAACTCTCATACAATAAACAAGGAGATGAGTACATGACTAACCTGGTGATTACATAGCCTTGTTGATTCGTTGTGGATCTATAATACATCAATTTGAACACTATTATAGTGTTCAATTTGATTATGTTGTCTCTACTACTCTCCTCCTTGTAGATAGCGTTAATTTTACTTAATTCTCAATAAAAAAAGGGGATGAGTACATAGACTAACCTAGTGATGAGATAGCCTTGTTGATTCGTTGTGGATCTATAATACACAATTTGAACACTATTATAGTGTTCAATGTGATTATGTTGTCTCAACTACTCTCCTCCTTGTAGATAAGCGTTGATTTTACTTAACTCTCAACAATAAACAAGGAGATGAGTACATTGACTAACCTGGTGATTACATAGCCTTGTTGATTCGTTGTGGATCTATAATACATCAATTTGAACACTATTATAGTGTTCAATTGATTATGTTGTCTCTACTACTCTCCTCCTTGTAGATAGCCGTTAATTTTACTTAATTCTCAATAAAAAAAGGGGATGAGTACATAGACTAACCTAGTGATGAGATAGCCTTGTTGATTCGTTGTGGATCTATAATACAACAATTTGAACACTATTATAGTGTTCAATGTGATTATGTTGTCTCAACTACTCTCCTCCTTGTAGATAAGCGTTGATTTTACTTAACTCTCAACAATAAATAA